>JBBPTB010001021.1:0-11602 GCA_038093875.1 Boletus tylopilopsis
GGTGGCGAGGAGGGTCCCGTCGGCATCGTTCATGACGGGGGTCTGACCAAGTTTCGGAGCGTTCAGGGTCATGGGTGGCGGTCGTTTCTTGCCCTTTGTTGGCCCCGTCGTTGCTGGCGCCGCGCGTGTGGGGATCGGTTCTGGCTCTTTCGGCACGGCTGACTGGGTGACATCGAGCTGGAGAGCCTTGAAATTGCGTTTCTTGCGGATGGGGGTTGTCATGTTGAGGGACTTGAGCATGTACAGCAAGACCAGTCAAAGACAAGTCCAACAAGGCGAGAGCGACGATGCGAAAGGCTTAATAGCACTTTCGTCAATATACACACAACTCCACATATTATGTAATAAAAAAACAAGGCCTCGAGGCCGAAACAAGACGTCCTTAAACCGAGACCAGCTCAAGGTGTTGTATATGCAGACAATGATTTTATGTATCCTATAGTCCAATCAAAGAGCGGTACCCATTGGCTCCGTTTCGTGCCAGCTCGTTCTCTCTTCCGCCGAGAGATTTGCAACTACAACGTGCTCCTGCTCTTGCTCAGAAACCTCCTCAACCGTATGCACCCTCGGTCGAGATATTTGGGGCGATTTCGGGGTTGCGGATGGTGGATTGTTGTGTTGCTGCGTCTGCGTCCCCTTGGGGTCATAGTCATTGGACACAACACTCCCTATACTCGTCCGTGAGAGCGAGAACCTCGATGCCCGGCTCGACCAAAATGATTGGATTCCAGCTCCAAGAGAGGTCAAAGCCGCTTTCGTGTCCGAAGCAGCCTGTGCCACACTGATTGCACTCCCCACGGACTCCCGCGAGGTTTGCCGGGATATATTGGTACCTGGTTTCACAGAATCTGTCACGACCACGGGAAGGCTAGCTTCTGATTTCGTGATCTCGACAGGAGCGCTGTAGGGGGCAGATGTCATATCTTGCATGGAGGGGGAACTAACGGTTCGTTGCTGCCATCGCTCGCGAACACCTTCGACAGCCTTGAAAAAGTTGGCCGAACCAGCGGTGAGCGTCCGTGAGATGGCTTCACGCGTCGGTGCAAGTTGTTGTTCTAGTCTGAGGTCTTGGATACCTTCAGAAAGCCGAAGTCCTATGTCCGATACCACTGATGGTTTCTCGTTACAAGGGTGTCTAGCGGGAGTTCAGATCAGAATCGAGTGAGCGATCATAGACTAACCGAGGTTCAACAATATCAAACAGCATTGGATCCGTTGACCGGTCCCAGACTTCATAGGCGTTCGTCTTGGTGAATTCGGCTATCCACACAGTATTGAAGTCCTCTAGTGTGCTTGCATCGCCACCTAGTACGGTATGAGCCTCGAGGACGCATCCACAACTATCAGCTTACTGGTCCCTGCAATGATAGTCCCGTTTCCCTTTCCTCTCGACAGAAACTCACGGTATCGCACTGATGCCAGTGCGGCCATTACATATTCCTCGAACTGTCGCCTGTCAGTCATCCTACTCCCGTTCAAGCATGCTGATTCAATGCACCTTTGATCGGAGGTAATCATCGCCACCCTTGAAACTTTGGACTACTCAACACATGAAGCACTCAAAGCTGGGAGAGAAGACGTACTGCATGGCAGCCTTGGTTGGGTCAGCGTCGTCCCAGGATTCGTTTACATCTCGAACGATTTCATCAACCCACTTACGATCTGCGGGCGTGAGAGCAACCAGTCGTTCTAGCCTTGGATTCCGAAACTCGAGAGTCGCTGTCTCGGTCTGTGGAGGAGCGATAAACGATGGCTAACGGGTGGCAAGGAGAGCTGTACATTTACTAGTAAATCTATCTCCTTTTGCTGGGTGACAATTGTATTAGTACTTCCACATAGCCAACTTTGAGAATCCTTCAAAAGATCAAGCTGTTGAAGTGGAAGATATGGCTGGAAAAATGCATCCTGAGGAAAAGAACTCAACAGAAATCTTTTGATACAGTATATCGGAAGCAGACCTTTCCAAACAGGTCTAGCGGCAGACCAACGTATGCCAGCATACTCTTCCGATCTGACGTTTTGAGTGAATTAGGTCGGGATAGCGTGGGCGCTCGTGCCGCCAACGGAGGGGAGCCACAATCATCCAACGTCTGAAGTAAACCTACACACAGTTAGTGGATGGATAATTACTCAGTTGGCAGGCGCGAACTAGGTATAAGGGAGATCAATGAATATTGATAAGTGCACAATCTCTCGACGGGATGGCCGTAAAACATGATCTGGGAATTTCGTGAGCGAAGGGCTAAAATACACATGTGCTGACAACCTTTTTCTGCACCATGAGAGCCTTCAACAGCACCAGTGTCCGATGGCGAAAAACGTGAACGAATTCTCGTCTGCAAAGACTCTTAATACTGGCGCTAGTCAAGTATATACGAGCTTACAGGCTGGTTCCTTGTCCCGAAAGTCAGTAATGATCGCAGAAACGACAAGTGTGACTCGCTGCTAACCTATATACAGACCACTTTCCGTGAGTTGCGTTCGTAGAGACAATTCTAGTGAGTTTCCGAACTCCACCAGGATTTGTGTGTCCGAAAAGTCTCTGAGAATCGTCTCAAGCTCAGGCACGAAGACAGCCGAGTGAGATGTTTACCTTTGAGCAAACAAAGCTTTTGTGACGACCCCCAGTCGATCACTGTCTTGATTTATCAGTGTTTGTATACTCGAATATTTTACGCACAGACCGTATTGGACCAAATACGGGCTTGCTGGCCAAGACGACGACCGCTTTCTGAACGATGGAACGCGTCACATCGACGTCTTTGACGAGCAAGGTTGAAGCAGCAATTTGACGGTTACATCTGTCAACATATTCAACACCGTTTTCTGACTTATGATGCAATAACTCACGAAATGCCAAAAACCGTGGTGGGATTCGACACGTCTGGGACGAGATGAAAGTAAGAGTAGTCTTCGAGAGACTGTGGAAAGATGAGGATTGATACGTGTGTGCGAAAGATGGAGCGTACCAGATGAGCACCATCCGGAAGGGCAAGAAAGGGAAGAACTTTCGCGATCTCCTCGTCCTCCAATACATCACCTTGACTGAATTCGATCTTGGGGCCAACCTAGTACTGGATCGACATGATGAACGATTGTCGTGTCCAGGGACTCTTACCAAATGGTTAAAGTCTACCAGGGCGATCCCCAGCACCAGAGGACCTTCGGGAGGCTGCAGCAACATTGACTCTGGCCGGGCCTTGCGCGAGTAGGTTGACGCGGCGGACGTGAACGAGTCGACGTCCGCGGTATCCGAAGAAGATGTGGGAGGGTAGGTCACGGAGGGGGTGTGTGCCTTTGGTGGTTCTGGCTGAGAGAAAGTGGATGGCGCGGCCGAAGTGACAGAGCTTGCACGGCGTGCATCCAAATCACTGTGTGAATCACTGACTTCGTCTGTTTCGGAGCCGAAGTCGATTTCGATGGAATCGACCTGAGAATCCCTTCTAGCGAAAAACTCTTGCGGGCGTAATGGGGTGGTGACAGCTGGGGGAGAGGCTGGAGGAGAGGAGAGCGAAATTGAGCGTTGGGACGCGGTCTCTGCGTCTGCATCACTCGCATTGTCGTCGCAATTGGCTGCGTGCCCTGGGTCATCGCTGCCGACGACGGGCTCGTGTAATGTCGTTGACATGGCCGAGGAAGACAGAATTCGGTCCGTACCCGTTTCAAGGTAGATGTCACACGTGACCTGGCTGATCCCCGTCCACCCACAACAGCAATGTTATTTTAGAGCTGTGTGTTTTGCCAGACTTGTGGTTTTTTCGCAGGATATACCCCCCTCCGTCCTCAATGCTACCCGCTCTCGCCCTCTTCGTCCTCGCCTCCGTAGCTCAGGCGATACCACTCCCCTTCATCTTGGACTTGCTTGGTTGGAACACTCAGGCTCCCTTTCAGCCCTCCATTTTCAAGGTAGACCAGCCAAAGGATGAGACTGGCTGGTCCGATCCACGAATGCTCGGTGGCCAGTTCATCGACGTGCGCCTCTCGTCCTTCCGCTCACTTGGTCTTTCGTCCTGATCCCCGACCCTTGTAGTTTACGACACCTAGATACGGAGAACCACTGAACGTCATCATATCTAATCTATCGGACCCGTTCGTTCTCACAGACGAGGGTTTCCGTTGGTACTACAAGTAGGCCCTCTCATCTCCCATCCTACCCCTCCGAGTCCCGAGCATATTCACAAGGTCTATTGGCTTCTCTGAGGAGTGTCTCGGGTTGCATTACGGCCACGTACACAAAGCGGACCTTGGCGACGGGGAAGGCAGAAAGTCAGAGCACATTCTGGCGCGTCAACATTATTTCCCTCGCTGGGGAACGTGCTGGGAAAGCCTCGTTGGCAAGTCGCAATGAATGGCCTCCCCCAATGGCGTCTTAACCTCGCATTCAGGGGGAAATCATTTCCGCGCTTGGAAACAGAATGGAACTGACGCGAATACCGGAGCATGGTTCCTTGGGTAAGTCGAAACAACATTTTCTTTGCCTCACTCACGCATTATCTAGGGCGTCAAAGGAGCAGGTTCGCTCAAAACCAGACGTCGGTGTTTTTGTATCGTGGCTAACCTTTTCCTCCAGGACTCCACCAGACATCACATGATTGTCCCCGATGGATATAACATCGGTCGTGACTTGTTGGTCCGGTCCGCCATCTCCGGCAGCTCATGGAAAGGTATCTCTTGGATCACCGATGTAGAATGGCGTGAAGGGCTGCTTGAGCCAGGTTTCAAAGGTATGAACTACGCACGCGAGCGTTGACACCTTCCCGCCTCTTAATCGCATTCTATGTGCAGGGATTAATCATGCAATCGCGCAGGATGGCCGTATCGCCGTCTTGACAGTCCGCCGTGTCTGATGTGATATCTCACTCATTTCTTTAAACCTGAAGAATTTTGTGTGTATTAACTGACGGTGTATACCATTAGGACATTTTGTAATTATCTCCGTATCGCTCGCTGTCCTGTCCTTGTTGTACATACCTATGTCCGTTAGATGCTTGTGCTGGAATCATGTACCTTATTTCCAGAGAGTGATATCTATTGATTGCGAATACAATACATGCTTAAGACGAGTTACTGGTATACAAAGCAACAACTAACACACTTCCCTCGACAAGCCTAGCCTGAGCACATCAAGCACGCCTCCTTGTTCTCAAGAGAACATAACAACTTGGCCTCCTCCAGCTCGCGGTCTTTTTGCCGCTGCAAGGCTGCAGCATACTCAGAATCAGTTTCCTCGGTCGTCGAGATCGAGGTAGTACCCAGCGACGAAGTAGAGGGAACTGGTGCATTCGTCCTGGTATTGCGTACGGGAGATGGGGATGCCGAAGGGCTGGGCATATTGGTACCGTTCCATTCTGATCCGCGGGCTTTGTTGGCTGTCTCTTGCATCTTAGCAGTCTTGAGTGTGTTCTGATCGATCGTGAACTGGATAGCCTGGGCAGCCGGGCGTGTACGGAGATAATACATTCCCGTCTTCAGTCCCTTCTTCCATCCATAGAAATGCATGCTGGTGAGCTGACCCAAAGTAGGTGCTTGCAAATGGATATTCAAGCTCTGACTTTGACATATAAAGGCGCCGCGATCTGCAGCCAAGTCGATGACCTTCTTCTGGCTAATTTCCCAGACGGTTTTGTAGATAGCTTTGACATCGTCGGGTATGGTGGGGATATTGGCTACTGATCCATTGTGCGCTATTATCATGTTCTTCATCGTATCATTCCAGAGATTGCGCTCCACTAGATCCCTGAGAAGCCAAGGACAAACAACTTGGAACTCGCCGGCGAGAACACGACGAGTGTAGATGTTGCTATGCAGGCTTTTAGCGCAAATCACTCACAATGGATGCAAAAAACTAACCTTGTGTATGGCTCGAAGCATTCATTGAATCCAAGAATCTGGCTCGTCGAAGCTGTAGGCATAGGAGCAAGCAAAAGGGAGTTCCTCAGCCCATGTCGAGCGATCTTCTCCTTCAGCGACGTCCAATCCCAAAGGTCGGTAGGTGTGACTCCCCAGAGGTCATACTGCAGTTGGCCGTTGTTTGCAGGGCTTCCGTGGAAAGTCTCATAAGGACCTTGCTTTTCCGCCATCTCGCAGCTCGCTTCAAGAGCAGCATGATAGATTGTTTCGAAGATCTTCAAGTTCAACTCCCTTGCTTCCACAGAGTCGAAGGGAAGGCGAAGGATCATGAAGGCGTCGGCTAGACCTTGAACGCCAAGCCCGATAGGACGATGGCGCATGTTGGATTTGCGCGCGGCAGGAACTGGGTAGTAATTGACATCGATGATGCGGTTGAGGTTGTGTGTAACGACTTTTGTAACGTCATGGAGTTTGTGGAAATCGTATTGGCCATTCGTGATATAGGTAGGCAAGGCAAGAGACGCTAGATTGCATACGGCAGCCTCGTCGGGGGAAGAATATTCGATAATCTCGGTGCACAGGTTGGATGACTTGATTGTGCCAAGGTTCTGCTGATTAGACTTCCCTGAATGGAACTTGAGTGGCAAGTCCAACGGACGAAGATGTACATACCATTCGCCGAATCCTTGTAGAGCATGAAGGGTCCTCCCGTCTCAATCTGTGCCTCAAGGATAGCATACCAAAGTTTCTGCGCAGGTATAGTCCTGCGCGCGCGACCCTCTTTTTCATATCTCTCATACAGAGCCTCGAATTCTTCGCCCCAGCAGTCAGCCATCCCAGGCGCCTCATTTGGACAAAAAAGTGACCAGTCCGTATTTGCCTCCACACGCTTCATGCTAGTGATTGTTTAGACAGGTGCATGGCATGAGAAATGATGACGCACAAAAGATCGGGGATCCAGAGGGCATAGAAGAGGTCACGGGCACGCGCCTCTTCCTTTCCGTGGTTCTTTCTCAGATCAATGAAGTCGAATATATCATCGTGCCATGGCTCCAAGTAAATTGCGAAGGCACCAGGACGTTTGTTGCCTCCTTGATCAACGTAACGTGCAGTTGCGTCGTATGCACGAAGCATTGGCACTATGCCGTTCGAGTAACCATTAGTGCCTGCGATGTATGATCTGCAGGAGTAGGCGTTTGCTCTTATCAATCAATAATATCGGTAGAACACTTACCCCGTAGCCCGGATACAATGAATGTTCAGCCCGATGCCACCTGCAGTCTTGCTGATCATGGCACAGGTTTTCAGAGTGTCGTAGATGCCTTCGATCGAATCTTCCTTCATGGAAACGAGAAAACAAGAACTGAGTTGTGGGTTGGGAGTGCCAGCATTGAAAAGTGTAGGTGACCCGTGGGTGAAGTATCGTTCAGACATAAGATTGTAGGTTTCCAATACGCGATCGATATCATCACCGTGAATGCCGACAGCCACTCGCATGATCATGTGCTGAGGGCGCTCTGCGACACAACCATTAATTCTCAGTAGATAAGATCTCTCAAGGGTCTTGAAGCCGAAGCTACGCCAGCTTGTTTAGATACCGTACACTTAGACTGGTCATGACTCACAAATTGTAACTGAAGTCACGGTCATAAATGATTGCGGAGTCCAACGTAGCAGCATGCTTCTGCACGATATTATACGTTTCCTCTGATATCATGCCTGCAGGCTGACCATTCTTCGGGTTGACTATAACCATTAGCAAGTTGGTCTACGAAACATCGGGTTTGACCTACTGTACTCGAACAGATCCTTGATCACCGCGGAGAAATTCTTCTTTGTTTCCTTGTGCAAGTTAGAGATAGCGATACGTGCTGCAAGAACGGCATAGTCGGGATGTTTCGTAGTAAGGCAAGCAGCGGTTTCCGCGGCAAGATTCTATGGTGATATTAGGACGTGCGGAATGTAATACGCGTGTCGCTTACGTCGAGTTCAACGGTGGTGACGCCCTGGTATACACCAGCAATCACTTTTTTTGCGACCCTGCGCACTGTCAATGTCTGGAAAAGTGTTCGATCTAGCAAAACTTACTCGATGGGATCAACATAGTCCAAATCAAGACCATAGCATAACTTATTTATCCTCGCCGTGATCTAATGTCCAAGTAAACAAAAACAAGTCGTGGCGCGAGATACATGCAATCTACCTTATCGAACTGAACATTCTCCTTGCGCCTGTGGTGAGAAGAGTCAATGGGACGCGTCGCGTCACGCGTGAAGGAGTACTCACCCATCTGTGACGTGAACGGACGCAAGACTCGGCATCAGCTTTGGGTGATGCAAAGACGTTGACAAACACTAACCTCTTTTGAAAACATAGGCCATGTGAGATACTGTACGAGAGAGCGATGTTACTAGACCGAACTGAAGATGGTGGAGCAGACGAAAGGGAGCAAAGATGGGTCACAAGGATTTTAAATGGAGATTTAGCGTGACTGATCGTCACGGGTCGCGCTAATCAACAATGTCACACCACGCGTCATGTCGAGCCAAGTCCAATGCCAAACGCCTCCCTGATCCACACGGGCGATCCTGCCTACGCCTCGCCTGTCATTCGTGCACCTTCGCCTGCCAGTTCGGTGGGAACAGTGTACGGACCAGACGAAACCTCTCAATCTGACTCGGAGCTTAGTCCGGAAGTATTCGAACAGAAATGGTCCTCAAAGCTCAAGTTGGACAGCCCAAGGATCACGGAAGAACTCATGTCTTTCTCCGCATTGATTCAGCCATTGCCACAGAATCAGACAGAAGAGAAAAGTTGGTGGATCACGCATGAATCCACAACTCAAGCTTACTTTGCCCAGTGTTCTTTGACGTGATCTTACGTGGTCTGAGGGCTCGTATACAGCACTTGGAGGAGGAAGAGACTCTTCAACAGATGCTTAGGCGAGGGTCGCGCATAGGCTTGGAACCGACCCCATCAGATGAAAACATTGACAATCTGATGCGAAGCATGGTGACCATGTCGACAACAGACACACGCCAAGTATCGGATGGTCCTTGGAAGGGAGAAACTCGCAATATTTCGAACGATTCAATTAATTTCGAGGACACGATTGTAAAAGGAAAGCAAAAGATGTAAACCAGAACGAATCTACCTACGATTACAACAAGGCACTGGTACCGTAGTGTCGGTAATCTGATATGTCAAAACTTTGGAGCAAATAGGGGAGTAGGGGAATCTAAAAGCACATTAATACTCACCAGCTTCATGAAAAAAATCCGGTAATGAATGGTTGATGTGCCTGATTGTATCCTGGAGGGATCGTTTCGCAACCAACTTGCACTCATGGTGCATGTATGTTGCAGACCCCCATTTGTCAAACTCTTTCAGTATAACCTGCAACTTCCCAATCACATTGGTCGGACCAAGAGCAAGTACCCCGTCCGATCGCGTTTTCTCCTTCCAGAAATCCGACCAACTCTGCGTACAACCGTGCTGATGCCAGGTAGCCCCACAAAGCGGGGCATGTTCAAAAGGTATGGGGATTGCACGCAATCTCTCCCATGCCTTGGTAAGACGGAGGTATCCAGATAGTAGACGAAGCTGCTGTGCGGGGCTGACAACAAGACGGTCCAATCCATCAGAGCTTTCGTGTACATCGCCCTCTACAAGGGCATTGCCCTTGTCATCGTGGCCGCAAATGAACACGGATCTCTGCAAGACTTCTAAGTATGCCATACCCCGCAGCTCCCGGAGATTCAGATCGTCCGCAAGAGACATCGTCATGTAAGAAAAGTGTAGTGATGCCGACATGAGCTGTCGAAGTCGCGTGACCATAGTCTCCAAGAGACTTGCGTGTCCGCACGTTTGCGCAACTCGCACCAATCGGGATATTTGACGCTTGCTTTCAAGAAACGCAGATGGTGGTGAGTCGGTGCAGAAGGGGAAACCGACGGCAATAGGGTCGAGTAGTGGGGATGGCTTTCTTTCGATGAATTCTTGAATCGCATCCAACGCCCAGGTCTCGATTGACTTGAAAGAATATTTGCTGGCCACCGTAGCTATGTCGATGAAGCGATCAAGGTCAAGATGTGGACCCCGCACGACCATTATTTCATGTGGGCTGTCATTTGGATAAGGATGATAAGGTGGAGACAGGGTTGAGTGTCTTACAGTGCATATAGGGACCAGAGGAAATTGCGGAATTCTTCGGGGGTATCACCGTGCAGAACGATTGGATTGTCATCCGACGTGCCTTCTGCGGTCGTGTCACCCTGAGGAAGAGTGAAGAGGGTGCTAAACGAGGAAGAGTCCGCAGATAGAGTGCTACGATGAACCTATAATAACTGACATTTAACTCTCTCGCACGAGCAGATGGGAAGTTCAAAATTGTACTTTAAAGAGTGTGTTCTCGACTCTCAGCACACAACTCCCGTCGTTGAGGTAGAACTCTGAATCTCTGCACAGTGCGCTGGGTTCTTGTGTAGTTCTGGACGATGAATGGGAAGGATCGGCACCGCTCGGGGGTGAACATGAATCCTGCCGCCGGGCTCGTTTCGTGGTGGGCGAAGAGTCAGAGCGCCAGAGAGTGGGTGACGGCGCATCTACAGGATCTATGGACTGCACGTCGTGTTCCGTAGGGATGAATGGTGTTACGAGCGAGTCACCGCCGTGCTCTGAGTCCATGGCCCCCGAAGCTGTGCGGTGTTCATAGCAGCATTAAGCATCTTGATTAGGTCACGACTGGTACTGTGGCTATGCTCTTGTTAAGATGGCGTCGAACGCGGTGCGTGCCCAGGTTGCTGCAAAATGGCAAGAATCTTTTGCCCGTATCAATCGTGCAGAGCCAGGAATATCTGGTCTCATGAACTTTAGCCATGTGCGCTCCACTCCTTCTGCTTGTTAACCGTGTTCATCGTTTATGTCCAGGCTTGGAGTTTGGCCATAGCATTCCTGAAGCCGTACGACTTGAATGACCCAACCCCTCGGCCTAGACATGGTGAAATGACCTGTTCATTGTTCTGTTATCTACTAAAATCAATTCTCCTCTAGACATGCGTCAGATCAGGGAAGCCTTCGATATCATCAATAAATGCAGACGGTTACCCGTCATGCTCGAGGTCTTTCTTGGTCCGACTCTCATTCAATCCCTCTTCTCCCTATAATCTGACTCGTTCTCAAGAGGATTTGCATAAAAGCCAACATTTGATCGCACGCGAGGTCGAAGTTTACATGAACCTTTACGAAGTATGCCAACGTACAACTATCTCGTCTCATGTTCATGTGGTTTCAGTCCAACTCTGATCCAGAAACAGTCAAAGCACTAATTTACCGACTTGTCGAGTGGTATAACGCCTGGAAACCGAATTCCGAGTGAATTCTTGCCGCTAATTTCTCATCATCGCCTTAACACTTCCTCGACAGACTTGGTCAAACCATTACATCCGCCTATACACTTGCATTTCAAACCCACTTGTTCTCCATTCTACCTGCTTCCTTTGCGCGAGGAGTGAAGGCCCTAGTCGCTGCGACCCTTGTCAGGACAGTATCGCAACCATCTGATCAGCAAGATCGTTCACTCTGGCAGGCTTTCGACACCCTGAGCCTCATAGAACGTTATGAAACACTTATAGCTAGCGTAGGATACGAATATATCGAAGCTCACGTACTGAAGACTTGTGCTGGCTCATGGGAGCAGCCGATGCTGACGAATCTTCGTACCTGGATGATCAACAAGATTGTCCCATGGATG
>JBBPTB010001022.1:0-11594 GCA_038093875.1 Boletus tylopilopsis
ATATCACATTCGGTGCCAGGTGGGAGCGTCGCGTGACCAGTGAGTGCCGGGATTCAATATTCAATCATTGACTCTGTTTTTATCTTTCGGTTTACGGGGACATTAGATATAATCACACCATTCCATCTTGCATTGTTGATTTTTATACTACCACATTCGCTTTCACATGTTTCAAAAGTGATGCGGACTTGCACTCGTAAACATGACTTAAAGGCTACTTAAATTCCGGGCTCTGGTACCATAATCCATAGAAGATCAATGTTATTGATGTTCAGTTCTATTATGACAGCAAGTGTGATGTTCATCTGACTGGAATGTCGGCAACTAAGAAGTAACATCGTATCATCACCACCAACGACTCATCTGATAGATCTGATCGTCTGAGCTTGTGCTATGCAGGTCACCCCAGAACTTGTGCTGGAGATCGTCAATGGCCACGACGGAAATCAAAACGTCCACATTGCATCGATTTTGGAGATCAAGCGCACCAGCTACAGGTGTGCATTCGGTCGCGTCCTATGTGTCCAGAGCTCACACACCCATCATCGGACAGTTACACAGCAGCCCAGACATGCCATCACATTACCCTGTTCGACGCTGACAGAACCTATCTCCTACTTGTTTCACCACTCGATGTTGGCGATCCACAACTAAAAACGCCCATCCCGCTTCCTGCTCTTTCCACCCTCCTCTCCAAGATTCTCGACAACACCAAAGTGCCGATCCCGCGACCCGTAGCACACGACATATCAGGCGGCGATGGAAAGTGGCCCTTTGGTTGGCTATTGCTTCGCGTTCCCGGTTCGTCCCAGACTCGTTCGCCCATGTCGTTGGCGTCCATCCGCGATACACTCCCACCTCGACAGCTTGCTCGAGTTGAACTGAGACTCGGCACATACCTCTGTGCGCTCCATGAAATCACAAACGACTGGTTTGGAATTCCGACGGACAAACCTATGCCAGACACTCTGTCTGTACCCTCGTTCACCACTTTGATGAGTGTGAGCGAAACTGGAGAGGAAGGGTATGGAGGCGGGGAAGAGATGGCGCCATACAGCTGGCAAGACACTTTTGTGTTACATTTGGAGGATCTCCTGGACACCGTGTGTGGCGACGGAAGGACTTCTCCATCTTTAGACATTGACGTCGGTTCTCTGCGACTCTCACTGTGTCGAGCGATCGGGTCGTTCCTCTTCGATGACGTGGAGATGCCGAGGCTCATATGGGTGACGGGAAATGAAGAAGATGTTGTTGTCTCCTTGATTCCACGAGAAGGGCGGAGTATAACATCCGAGGAAGACGCAGAAGCAGACATCGCGTACATTCTCCCGACATTCGGACGTGCACTCTGGGGAGATCCGTTGTTGGAGGCATTGTTCATGCCGCCGGGACCAAGCACAGCAGTGAATGAAGGGTACTTTGGTGGTGATGCAGATGACGCGTTGATTGTGTTGCCGCGACACAAGACAAAGAGGGTGTGGTATACCGTATATCTATCTTTGCTGGTCTTGGCCGAGGACGTATCACGAGGAGAAGGGGAGAAGGTGCCTAACAAGGAAACGGTACGATGGGCCAGGAACATCTTGCCTGAGTGCGTAGAGATCTTAAAGAACGCCCCATGTTATTAAGGGTGTCAATTAGAATCTATGTTTGGTGACGTACGATTCAATTGTCCCGCTCCGCTGGAGTCATCTCGACGTCTGCTGCGGGCGACTGGCCGTCGTCGCCCGCGAGCTCCCCCTCGACGACTTCCTCTTCGTCGCTACTCTGACCCTCAACATCCGCCATCTCTTGATTCTCCATGTGCGCGGCTCGCTGGCGCACACGGGGATCCCACTCGAGTTCTTCGGGTTCTGGCTCTTCAACTTCGACGCGCTGTTTCCAGTCAAACTTGTCTCTTAGCATGAGCACAGCGCGAACTGCACGCTCGACCCGGCGATCGTGTGCATCACGTATCTCGGTGCACTCGCGCATGACATCGTCGTACGTCGCCCTCTGCCGTAGACCGGTTCCAAAACCAGAAGCAGGCAGGCTACTCTGGTCCTCGAGCGTGTTGGTAGCGATGGCGCCGCGGGTGACCATACATTCCGCAAGACGGCGGACGCTTGCGGTCTCCATGCGGAGTACATCCGTCGTCTGCTGGTTGCGCAGGAGAGGTATGAGGTCGTTGTCTAGCTGGTGGTCGGTCATGGCGACTCCTGGATGGAGTGCAATGTTCTCGTACGGACTTTTTGTCGGCGGCTGAGTGTTGGACGCGGATGGCGGTGAGCTGAGGGAAGAGTAGAAGCTATGCGTCTGTGAGAGGATGACATTGTACTTGGACAAGATGTCGGGCCAGGCGGGCATGGCCTGGAGACCGCCAACATCGATGGTGCGCTGCAAGGCCTGGATGGACTCTATGATCTGGTTTGCCTTGAAACGTAGAGACTCAAGCTGAGAGACGGGCAGCGCGCTGGCGGTGAAGTCGGGATTCAGCGTCGCCATTGTCGCGCTCGACGATGAGCAGCGGTCACAGGTCGCGTGACGGGACATTTCAAGCGTGACAGTGTAAACCCCTCAAACGCATTCCAACCGTTCAACACCATGGCTTGGTCCCCGTTTGCTGTCCGTTTCGCCAGTGTCGCGCTCGCCGCCGCCGCCCGCGCAGCTCAGCCAGCGACGCTCCCCCTCGCTCTGCGTCGCACTCTTTTCGCGACCCCTCAGTTCAACACCAACGCATCCGCAAAGCAGATCACCACAGAAAAGAAAGACGGCCCCGCCAAGAAGGGCAGGCCACCGAAGAATCCAACAACCAACCCTCCTCAACAGAAAGCGGAGAAACTACCCTGTGCGTATGTCTTGTGCCATCCTCGGCTGGAGCTCATCTTCTTTTCAGTCCAGGTCCCTGAAAATCTCAGGCCTCCGAAGCGCGCACCTGGTCCTTATTTGCTTTTCTATGCCTCTTTCCTCAAATCTCAGCCGCGGGCGAGCGCGCCGGAGCTTTCCAAGCGAGCTGGCGAAATTTGGAGGGGTTACTCCATGGCTGAGAAACAAGTATGTATGCTCTGTTGGGACATCATCCTTTCAGTCTAATGATTTTTCCTCGTCAGCCATTCTATGACGAGAACGAAGCCAGGAAAGCACAAGCCAAGAGAGAGAGAGACGAATTTTTCCGCAAGACCTCTGTATCTGACTTGAAGCAACTCAACGCAATCCGTAAAGCTCAGGGAAAAACAAAGTACCATTCGACCAACAAAGCTTCAAGTCCGGTGACCCCCTTTATCTCGTCTGTCCTTGTTTGCTAGATATTGTTTAGAACATTTGTCTCACCGACGTTTTTAGATTTTCGAACGAGTTCCGAAACAGCCCGGATGGGCAGGCCATCATCAACGAGACATCTCCAGATAAAAAGTATGTAGTTCGGGCCGTGCTCGCGGCTGCAGAGCGTTGGAAGTCTATGTCCAAGGAGGAAAAGGCGGTAAGGTGTCACTTTTGCATCATACAGCACATCACACTGATCAATCGTGCAGCCTTACTTTGAGAAGTACAAAAAAGCAAAGGAAGAGCTGGAAGCCGAACACACCAAGGCGTGATTCTATCATCGTAGTCGCACTTTCCCCTGGATGTATGCGGTGTAGTTCACTTTCTTTATCCTCCCGCCGTAGTCTACAATATTTCTGACATGGTATATCGCCTCGGTGGTCGTAGCCAGACATTGCATGTCTCAGAGTGTCTTTATTACGCCTTCCATATAGCATTATTGATCAAAAAGCGATTGCACATAATCAGAGTAAATCAAAGGTTGTAATCAACATTCGTGGACACGGAGAGATTTTCAGGTTTTCGTGGAAGAACGCTTCCGTCCTCGTTCACAAAACAGCCCCCTATCTTCATCCCAGTGGAACTGCCTTATATGCTCGAATTCCTCCTTCACCCCAGCCGCAGTCAAACTTCAGCTGTCAAGATTTACATATTATAGGTCATGACGCCAAGAGTTTGTGTCTGTCATCACACGGGATGAGTCGGACCCGTGCTTCCAGATCCTTATTCATTCTGGTGGCTGAGATAGTTTCGATTGGCATATCCAGGGGAGTCGTCATGTAAATGCAGCCTATCCGCTGTAATATTTTCAACGTGATTTTAGGGCATTTATGCTCAGCCTATATTGTCTACTTTCGGGTATGTCTGAGATTCCCCATCGGATGTGTCGGTGCGTTTCAATAACTCTAAATCCAACATACAGCCTGCGGTGCATCGTTCGAGACCACTACTGCGTGAGTTCTCGGCCGAGATTAAAGCCGATGAACATAAGATGACGTGTATCGGGGAAACTATTCATTCCATCCATCTTTTAGAGGACCAACATCTCATGTCGAGCTAGTTTGAAAGCAATCTATCCCTAATACGCACTCCTTGATACACAATAAACCATTTGCCCTTGACTCGGTGCCCTATCATAGACCCTCTGGGAGACTCGAAGCCAGCATGATGCAACTAGTACGCAGCCAGGTCGATACCCTGAGCCTGGATGTTGGCCAGGTATATATTTTGCTCCATCAAAATCAGGAGGCCCGACTTTGTGAAGATCATCTCGGCGGTGACGTTGTTGACAAAGAACTTTCCAATCAACGTGCCCTGAGAATTCCATACCTGGGTGGCATCTCCACACCCCGAGTACACGTTCCCTTTGGTGTCGAGCTGGATGCCGTCTGGAATACCAGAGTCGGTGTAAGCGAACACGCGACGGTTGGTGAACGCCTGGGTCACCGGATCAACGTCGAACTGGTAGCTGTTGGTGTGCACTTGGTGTCAGAGAATACCGAAAACCGACGCGTCCAAGAAAAAGAAAGCTTACATCGTAGCAGGATACGTCTGGTTGTTTCCAAACACCCCATTGACAACTCCTGTGTCGGTCCTGGATATCAACAGTCGTGAATCATCGCGCCAAACGAATATCGCAGTCTCCTGCTTACACGAACGCGGTTCTGCCGTCTGGGGCAAAAGCGATTCCGTTTGGGTGTACGAATTGGTCCGCGACGACACGAACTTGACCAGTCGATGGATCGAAACGGTATACCTGCGACGGTAACATTGGTTCCGGTCGGAAGTGGTACAGCCAGCCATATCTAAATACAAGAATCTGTCGACTTTATTCGTCCCTCATGTCAAGAGACAACGTACGTTGGATCCGTGAAGAACATGATGTCAGTACCAGGAAGGATCTTGATATCGTTGAGCGAGTTGAACTGTCTCCCGTAAAAGTTGTCCAATAGGACGGTGGTGTTGAATGGTGGGTTGGGATTCACGAGTACAATCGAAGGAGGCAAAAGGGCACGTCCGGAGGTGATGAACAGCAGATTTCCCTTGTACGGACCTGTGCCTCCATTGACCATCTGTACGGTGTCTGAAAAGTTCAGCTGGACAATCATCAACAATTCGACCCTGACGTGTGATGATATAAAATATTCACCGTTTGGAGTGGTACGTTGACACTGCCCATAGTAGTAGCAGCAAGTGCGTTGTCGACTTCCGTCATGTTGAGCATCGAGACGACGCTATTGTTGTACCAGCCGCTATACCCATAAGCTCCCCCATCGTTGCTGGAGAAGAAGACGACGTTAAGATCAGGTACATAGATGGGAGCTTCGTGTGCAACCGCATAACCTGGGTGCGATGACACAAGCCGGATGGTTGCATCGGGTCCAGTTATCTCGAGAAACGAGGGATCAAAGAATTGTATGAAGGGGGAGGTCGTATTCGTGGGATTGAACCCCACAAACGAGTCGTTCGTACGCCACTGAGCGAAGTCTGGGCCCAAAACGTTGTATTCGAGAGGGTTGATATACTGAGTCCGTCAACAATCTGCTTTCAAATGCACCTTAGATGACTTACCACGGCACCAGGAGGCAAGGTGAAGTTCGGGGAATAAGCTGCCTTCGTCGACGCTACTGCGACGGCAATCGTCAACACAGCAAAGGCCGATACAACCATTGTTAAGCAAAAGGTCGGGAAAGGAGCTCGTTTTTGTGCTAGAATCTCGTTGTCCCTGCTCGCGGCAGGTTGGTACAAAAGCTTGTGAACGAAATTCAGACTCACTTCCCTGGGATGCACTCGCTTTTAAGCGGGGTCATGGTAGACTATGTGTAACCGCTAGGAATTCTTCATCCCCACCTTGAGTCGCCTGACGCATCACGAGGCAAGACAGAACATGAGGACGCCGCACGGCCAGTTTCACAGACGTGACTATTGGTGGAGACCTTGGACCATGTCGTAAATTGATCTGTTTCTCAAGCAGATTGGCGAAAGAGTGATCCCACGTAAGTACTGGGGATCCAGTTTATGAGGAATAAGCGAATTCGGCGGCTGCAGGACCAGTTACTAGAGTTAGCTCAGATCAAACTTCATGCAGAGTCGAACACATACCATGTGTCGAACCAAAACGATAAATCAATTTTCGTAGTCAGTATCACTTTGGTAGACTTATATTGGCTTTAGCATAACATTCTGACTCGGACTGGGGGATTCCAAAGGATGATTTGCTCGCTTGATTTGGTATCAGGGTAAGTATTATCAAACGATTGCTGAAGTTGTCGATCTCTCAGGTTCGGTAGTAACTGCCACCATGAGTGAAGTCGGATGCAGATGTTTGTTTCGTCATTATTCATTGGGAACCACTGACTTGTGAAACCTGAGGCCTGTCAGAGGCCTCGAGATGTAACTAGAATACGGCCGACAATCGGCAGAATTCTAATCTCGAAACCAGATAGTTTTTATTGGAACTGCTAGTAGAGACTTTCGTTTAACAAGCACAGTTCATGTGACGCCTGTTATTGCCGTATTTAGAGTTAAAAGAGATCCCAAGTTGGCTAACCCGATAGCGTTCCTGGGACAAGTGACAAAGAATGATCCGTTGCGTCGCCTCTACGTAGTGCTTGACGTTTCGTGTGTAAGGAGTGTATATACAGAACGCACACAAACTTTAGCCCTTCAAGTAAACAAGGTTGCCATACAGTAGCCGAATTCCTACACCGCACAAGTCGCCTGATTTACTTACAATGCTATAATAATGCTAGTTATTTAAAACCAATCGAACACAGAACGAATTTAAGTACGCAGACTGATCCCTGCGCTAAGTATTATGTCTAGGATTTCACGTTGGGCTCGAGGGCGTGAGGTCGGGGGTCTTTGGAGCTATGGCACTGATGACAAGCCGTTGGCTGGGTGGTACGATATGTTCAGCAGGCATTTCCACGCCTCCTGCGAGGATTCCCACCCGCATCATTGCCAAGAGCTGAACAGTTTGAAACCCAACATAGATACAGCGTGTCACAGGAAACACGGTCAGAAGGTAAGCCAACGTAACAGTTGAACCAGGTAACAACGCACATTGTGAGCAGCGTGTGAGTGGGAATATATTCCTCCGAAAAATGCCGCAGTCATATCCTTCCCAGAGTTTTGGGTCAAAAGTGTTTTGCCACCCGGATGGTGATCCATGAACAACGATACGTCATGGATGAAACCCGAAACTAACAACAACGTGCGTGATTTTGACTCCTCTTGAACTGCAACATCCCAGTCAGCATCGTATCAAGTGCAGTGGAATCCGGACACACGTGATTCCCACGTTACTATAGGGAGTTCCTCTGGTGGGACAGGCCAAGTTATTGAATCTTGAACGTCTTTGAGAACCTTCAACTTCATCGTTAAAGCACTTTTCTCGATCTCGTTGCTAGGGAAAACCCGAAGATGAGAAGCCAGCCCCAGCAACTGACACAAGGCGATGAACCACTTGGTTGGGTCGTACTGCCACCAACGGAACGCGTTCCTGGTGACCAGGAGTCGCGTAAAAGAATCGTGTTGACCGGAATACGTAAATTCTTACCGGTAATCCATGGGGAATTGGTGATGAAAATTGTGGTACCCTTCGCCCATGGTGAGGATGGCAGAGATGAGGTGATCGCGCGGAGAATGCTTGTCATCGTAAGGTGTGCTTCCAAAGTAATGGGCAATAGAGTTGATACAAAACGTGCTCTGCCAGACTCATCAGAGTGGTGACGAATGTGTGTATTGAATGACATACGTGGTGGCAAGCGGTCATGCGAAGTGCCCCAACAAAGAAAAACCCACCTTGCCAGTCTCCATAGAGCAAGCCGGGGATGCACATTGGGAGGATATATCCAACAATAGTCAAAATGACAAAGTACCACCGATGCTGCCATTGTACGAGCGGGTCATTCTTGAGATCGGATACATCCACTGGTCCAGGACGGAGATCGGTATCGAATATAACCCACCCGATGTGAGTCCACAGTAAGCCTCTCTCCGAATTGTAAGGGTCGAGGTCCGTGTCGGTGTGTCGATGGTGAGAACGATGGCGACGGGACCACCAATAGCAGGACCCTTGAACTGCGCTTGCACCAGCAAGAATGAGGAATACTTGAAGGGGATAAGAAGCGACGTAGGATCTGTGAGACCAAAGACGGTGATAACCTGTTTAGAGAAGTCTTTATATGAACGTCTACTTGGCGGCCTCCTGCAGCTCACCAGCAGTGATACCTTTGACGGCGGGGTTAATGCCGATGAGTAAGCGAGCATCTTGTAAAACTTACCTAGCATGGAGAAGACATAATAAAGAGCAGCCCAAATAACCGTGTTCGTGAGGACTGGCACTCGAAATAGACCATGAAGTGACAAGGCAGGGGTAATCACAAGGACGGAGAGATTGAACCACCTTATACCAGTGATGCGGGGAAAGTTCTTCGTGAAATAGTCGACGGTAGGAGCAGCGAACATGATTCGGCTTGAACTGACCGGCAGGACAGCTTTTAGAGGCGTCCGGCGAGGTTACTTGCGGTCTGGGGTCGTCGGGGAATGTAGGTATGCATGGAAGTTTATATATCCTCCTGGCAGTGGGATAACCTGTTTTTGTCAGAAATTCAGAAACATTGTGTATTGTAATGCCAAAATAAGACACCACGCTTACATCAGCGCTCCGCTGGTCGAGATGACCCAAATTGACGCCGGTTTCAATCAAGTTTCAATGGTACGTATTGCGGTTGCAATTGTATCGGAGAGTCTCGGCCTGCATGATTGGCAGTTGCAACAAACGAGACATTCCGTCACGGCCACATCAGCGTGACTGTCACGCTCGGCGTGCGCTCGAACTTCGAAGCGGATAAAACTCACCAGGAAGACCGTCCTCGTCGCGATCGACGCACGTAGCGCGGTCATGGCGCTAAACGAAGAGCTAGAAGCGAGCGGCGGTCCCAACCCTGTGAACCTTAATGGTTCGGGACAAAATGGCTCGAGGGCTCGAGGACATGAGGATGGTGGGAACCAAGGAACACGATCAGCTGGTCGCCGGAATCACCAAATGTTTCTAAATCAGTATCGCGGGGATCGTCAGGCGTTTCTCAAATGGTCTTCGGTCCTGGTGTTCGTCACTCCTTTTGATCTCCATTTTTTTAAACACGATCCAGGGTCGTCCTCACACTACTTGGCACTCTTTGTCTACATGACTCAATGGATGCCCTCGCTGTGCCGCACTCGCACTCGCGCGGAAAAAGACGTCTGGCAAGAGAGCGGAATCTTCAGATACTAATATGAATGCCATGACATGGGAGAGATAGGGCTGGTGCTATATACCCATGAACGAACAACAAATCATGTCATGCTGTAAGTTACGTCGTGGATGGTCAGTGAAGGTCACTGGCTGTGGACATGATGATATCAATGAGAACCGGCGGTGAGCGCTGATGCCAGGCTAAATGGACTACACCCAAACGGAGAAAATTCTGAATCCTTTTGTGTCCAGCTCTGAGGAGATTTCGGCAATCTATCGACTCGGCTCTAAGCTAAGCCGACCTTCGTTGATATTGTCCCTGAGTGAGTTCATGGATGCGCTGCACCAATCGGAACGACCAGTGTTTATACGGAGCTCAAGGAAATTGGCCGAGTTACTCTTCGCGAGGATAAGAAGCGTTACACTTGGTGTAGAAGCTGGGATGAGCGCAAAAGTGGTGTATAAACAAATGTAAACATGAACTCCAAAGTCAATGGTATGATCTCTCGTAGGTATTTATTGTCTAATTTGGCTTCACATAGTGATTCTCTAATGTCCCCTCCTCCTCCGCTAGTTATCTTTTCATTTCTCTTGTACGCAGTATCGTCACTCCCGGTCCGTTTCCCGTCGACACATTCTCGCGCCCCGTTCTGAGTGTTTTTTTTTTTAGCAAGATTGCCAGTCGGGCGTTCACCAAGCAGCGCATAGGCCATCCTGTAAGTCAGCCTCATGGGGGTATCTTTGGCCCTTGGTAAGTACGTTCTTTCATGATCCCTCTGACCTTGCCACTGGCTTCAGCACCGCCGTCAAACAGTCTCTGTTGTTTCTTCCTTTAATTTCCGTTGGTCGTTGGCATGTCTCACAAGTGTTCTTGACACCCCAGGCTTCATCAACCCTTAGCGCTTAAATTAACGCAAGCAAGTTTCGTAGAGCTTCTACTCAACAATGATCACATTGAATATCCACAGCTTCTCTGCTTACAGTTACTATTCTCGCACTGTCAACGGTGTTGACTACCATCTCTTTTAATCTTAACTCGCCCTTCAGTCCTCGGTACGTTCTCTAACGATGCAGGCGTAAATGATTTTTTTGATAATTTCAGCGCGTTGACATGACGTCGTGGGTGCAAACTACACGACTGGGAATCCCTCTCGTGGGTTGCAATCCCACGAATACGACTCCGCCTTTGAATCAGGTTGCTAACATCCTTTCCAACACGGTCAATGGAGGTACCAGTTCACACAAAGGAAACCTTTTCTTTGTCACGTGGGAAGGCTCTTCCTACCTCGTTTGGTCTTAATCATACACCCCAGCTCACCATTTAAAACTACTAGGTTCTGCTGCACTAGGCAAGTCAATGATATAAAGATCCTTCCCAATAATCATGCTATTTATTTGACAGAGACCACGTTGTTCTCTCTGGATGTGAACGGTATATGTATGGTTCTGTGCAGATGCAGTTGCTTGGATTCCACTCGGAACTGATGTCGCCTTTTTGTGGGGCTATTTAGATCCGTTGATTGATCAAGTTGTCACAGACCATTCCAAGAGCTCGAATGGGCTCAAGGCTGCAAGGCCGCTTCCGAGTAACCAGAATGCGATATCGATCCTCACGGTAGCGAGGATTTATAAAGACTTGCACGGGTGCAGCCAGTGGCCCTGATGCTTCGTGTAAATTCCCTTATCGAGCGGAATTTGTTTGCTTACCTTTCTTGTAATCAATCAAAATTCAAGGCAGCGAGCAAGTGATCTACCTAGCGACCGTCTGTCCATGCACTTGTTCTCGTCGTACACCACTCTGCTTGTTTATTCAATATTCATTGGTTAGATCACGAGACCTGCCCTGCATTCAAGAGGTTGTATAGGGGCTGTTCACCTGCTCCTGCGATATCTCTAGCTTTAGAATTTGTTGACTCTTCTGTTGTCGTCTCCTCTTGCCCCATTATATTTCAGCAGGCCTTGCCACTGGAAGCCAAGAAAAAACGAGTTTCTTCCTCAAAATTTCACCCAATGATAGTTTCTTCCCTTGCTGTGTCGACAATAGCCCTTGCGG
>JBBPTB010001023.1:0-11542 GCA_038093875.1 Boletus tylopilopsis
CAAGAAGGTTGTGTCAAATATTACCATCATATCGGATGGGACCAAGATGAGGTCAAGATGTGGCCAGCTGGTATGCCAACACTGTGCTCTCACCAGAATCTTAATCATTTCATTGTAATCCCTCATGCTTATAACAAACTTGCGATCATTCTGACGATACTGAGGCTAACATATTAGACTTTTATACCACTCTTGTGCTACTTACTAGAGTGTATACAATCCCAGCAGTAGTCAGAGTTGGTCAACCAAAAGATCCATAATTTACAGATTCGAAATATGCTGTGCCTGGCTCTGGGGGGAATCGAGAATTGTATAAATGAGCGTATCACTTTCCAAATGTATGGTTACATATAGAGCCACCATTACTGTGTTCATCATAAATCTCGAGCATATTGTTTGCGGTGTCAGCTCCCCAGCTTTTTAGTACCTTGTCGTTTGGGTCCTTCAGCAGGTATGTTCAACACGTCGAGAATGGCCTTGTTCCTTAATAGATAATCACCGTCGTCCATCCGACCATTACACTGCTCATCAAATTCCCCTATCACAGAGCTGGTCTGGAAAGGAATATAAATGTTGGCGAAAATCTAGCCAAAATAGCATTACGGATTCTGTGTATGGTGCTGTTCACTTAGACACCACTAGTTTTTGTGCAAACATCCTGTCATGCTCAAAAAAAAATCCTATTTTTTTCTGTCTTGCAAAAATGCTCCTTTTCATCGCGTCAACAATTCTACAAGACGGACTTTCTATATGTTAAAAACTGAGGGTTATAAATCCTCAGCTGACAGTAAGATTGGCCACAAATGCAAAGGCAATAAAATACTGTGCTATGCATGATCAAAAAGCTGCGCCACTGTCTCTGGAACAAGACGATGGGATTTATACTTCGTAGAGCTGAAGTTCTTGACTTGCACTTGTGCACCCTTTGTGTCCAGTCCAGATTGATCAGCCTTCATCCAACAATGAGTCCAGTGTTCCCACATCCAGATTGTTTTGAGCTCTACTGAAGCGAATCCGCTGAATTGCATGGAATACCAGTGGAAGGTGGAGATGGTGGCTTCAGGTCAGGACCATTGCGTTTATCGGGCCATCTTGCTGCTCGTGCGCGTGCTGCGTCCTGACTCTTATGTTGTCTGACCATGGAAGAAAGAGCCGGGGCCACTAGTACACTCCATACCAGGGTCAGGCTAATGTACCGACAGCGCCACCGAGTGCATTGAGCATCAAGGTGGCGCTATTTTATATTTTTTAACCTCGAGGGTTAGGTTTTGTCTCGGTCCAACTCTGATTTTGCCATTGCACAAGACTGATGGCGTCTAAGTGAACAGCACCATACGATAAATGATATGAACCATAAAACTGCCGTAAGCGTAATTAGCCGACCCTCTGCAAACTTAGCTCTTCTGCTGACAGACATGCCTCGGGCCTCCAACACCTCACGTGCCCCTCGAGCTCGAGAATACGGATTTGAGGTCTGTAATCACACATGTGGGCAAGCCACATGCGTCAATCAATGGTCAACAAGCATCCTCTGGCCAAAGGAAGGGAGTAGCTGCGGACGCCATTCGCAGAACAGTACCTTGCACCCAGCATGTGGCCCACACTGCCCAGCCGTCTCAAAGCGCCTCACCCGTAGCGCACTCCCATTGGAGTATCCCCAGGCTATTAGGGACATGCTCGATGGCGATCGCAGCGATGAATGGATCGATTGTTTTTTCTCTAAGAACATCGCTGACTGGTGTCGGGGCCGTACTAACTGGCCCTCAATCCCTCCACCACTGTAAATATACACACACACAGAGTGCCATGTGCAGTTACTGATATATTCTACCCAGTACTATGCCGATGGACACAGACATCAGGCCTCCCGGTTCCAACGCATTACAGGGTGATGTTATGGAAGTCGAAGATGAATCAATGGACATTGGCCATGATGAGGGGCTTACCGCACCCCGTGATATGCCACACCACAGGACACCTGGTCGCACGCAATCCGCCGTCATACCCACTAGCATTCATGAAGGATTTTTTTTAGAACCATTCGCCCTCCCTCTCAGGATTCCTCAGCAACGTACATTCAAGCTGCTATACGTTCCTGACCCCATGCGCGAACATAGGAAACGCGATGAGGTCCACCACGACCTCGCGTGGGTCAAACGGAACCTGACCTACGATCACCTGGTAGCGATCAAAGACATGAAGGATTCATACTATAAGGTTAGGTCGACGATGGAAGACCTTGGCACTCCTGGCTCTACTTACAGGCTTACAGAATGGGTGAGCTGGTTGGTTGCCTGCGAGTTGGTACATCATTTGACATTTAATTTTCTAGCTGTGGGCGATGCTCTGCTTGTCAGAACATAAGACAGATCAGGGGTGCAAAACCTTTGACGTAGATTTTATGTTATGGAACGACTTTAAGGAGACATTGGTTCATCCTCACGATGATACCAGCCAGGAACGTTGGAGATTTATTCGGTCCCATGACATCATAATCGGTGGTATGGACTATACAATTGCACGGTGGTACGTACGAAACTTGCCATTGATGAATTTCATTTGAATGTTCGCTCAAACGAGGACCAGCTACGATCCTTTAGACAAACATTACGAGCTTCACGGAGATGACCGTACGGCATACGAGAACACCTTGCATGCACTCACTCGGGTTGTCATATTCTGGCCACCGATTCCCCAAGTGCGCGCCGCGGCCGATAAATGGTCAACTACATTGATTCTAGATATGATCGCGGCGGAGAATGGATGGAATCGCCCAAAGACGGCCATTCTTGCTAAAGGATGTGTAATTCCCCCGGGAACAGTGCTCAAACGAAGTCACAGTGACTGCGGTGACTTCGTCATACTTCCTCCCCAGAGGATGATTGCCACCGGTGCGATTTCCGACAGGGAGAGGAAAGAGTTACAGCGTTTGCAATCGTGGGATTACCTGGTCTCGCAAACGATGTCCAAGGAGCAAAAATGGGTTGCGCAAGAGTATGTGGAGACACTCATAAGTCTCGGCGAGTGGCGCTGTTTCATCATCGGAGGGCATGTCATTTCTGTGGTTCATACCATCCTCAAATCTGATGGCCATTGGAATGGAAAACGTGTTTGGCAGTTCATGCCCCTCCGTCAGATACGGTATGTCTGGTTGTCGCTTGTGCTGTCCTCTAGGAGAACAATCAAGATTCATAACTAACTAATAATCTATCACTAGCGAGCTGTGGGGTAAAAGAAACACCACTCCTGTTACCGCTGATATGATAGTTAATCCTCACTCGGGAGATCGGCAACATCATACTGAGGGATGGGATGAGTTCAAGCACTTCATTCAAAAGAATTACGAAGGACTTGTCGCCCAGGAATCGAATCCCTCAGGCAGCAAGTGCAGTCTCACGGTCTTCTTTCGCATGGATATCGGTCTTATGTTCGATATTGATGGAAATCCGTCATACTTCGTTAATGAAATAGAGCGAACACAAACTATGAGCATGTGGCTGAAGACCGTGGAGGATACCACAAATAGAACTATGTTAGACACCTTCGCGCGCATACTACACACAAATATGTTACTCCTCGAGGACGTTTATGTATACTAGAACAGCTATATCCACTGGCAAGTTCTCGTTATACTTGGAATTATATCCGTGAATGATCTGACATCGCTATGCTGAATCCATTTTCAGCAATAATTCTGATGTACAACTACTCGACATCGTACACCATGCTGACTGTAAATGAAATACACAGCACGAGCCTCATACACAAGGAGGATGAATATATTGAATACCCATGCATGACAGAAGTCAACCCACTCTGAATATAGGTATCTGTCGTGTTTCTGAACAGGTAGAAGGGGTGAAATGTTTGGGTGAAGGATCACTGTGGCGAAGCAGGACCCTACTGAGGGAGTCTGGGCAGCTGGCTGTCGGATCACCTCCGTAAGAGTGTCAGTGAAGTCTTCACACGGATCATGGTTTGTGACGGAATTGCTGGGTTGTTGTTGGTGATGAGGGGTTATAACAGGTTGTTGGAAAGACGAAATAAATTAGTATTCAATGGGAATACAAATATACAATGTTCGTGTGATGACCCCGAACACAGCAGCCATCAGACATGTACTTCAATGGCTCATTGCATTGTACTGTCTCGAAAACGACACCCAACGTCCAATCGGCGTGCATGCACCTCGACAAAGAAAAACATGCTTATCATGGTGAATAAATCATGATTGTAAAATGAGCGTCTTGTTTCCGATACAAAAATGACTCACTGCTTCCTGCACATGAACAGACTGAGAATATTCCATGGACTATGCAACACTGAGTAGGTCAGTATAGAGGAATCCGAACGATGTTGTTCAGCCAAGAAACCGACCGATAATTAGAAAGTGGATGGGAATAACGTCCCCGGGTCACATCAATCACAGCCCGCCGTGCTTGCACGACTGTCTTACTCCAAGCAGTGCCCAGATCTTCGGATGTTCTCACTGACGCGAATACTGTCTATCCTGTTGTATTTCGATAGAGGGAAGGAATGGGTGTGAGAGAGAAGAACCGCGAAGAGGAACTTCAACTAGAATGCTTTTCGTTTATATTAAACTACCTCTGTATAGCCCTACAGCTGCCTGCGACATGCGTGAAACATGACGTTACACGTGTGCTGTGATCCACCCTGCCCAGCCACTTCAGCGAGGTTCGTCCGTAATGCAGTCCCACATGAATATCCACAAGCCATCAGGGATATACTCGATGAGTCCTACACCCCGGAATACATCGACTGCTTTTTCGCAAAGCACGTACTTGATTGGCGTCCAGGACATGAACACTGGCCAACGATTCCTCCGTCACGGTGCGCATAGATACATGTACAAATATCTGGTTACTAATGGCATTAACCCTAGCCTCATCCCAATGGATGTAGATGACAGTGTGCAACACCTGAATGTACCTCATGATGGGACTTCTAGTCGCTCTCCATCCGTCTCGCAAGAAAGCCGTGCAACGACAAGTCGTTCTCCATCCGCCACACGATTCATTGAAATGTGTACGCGCACTCCGGACTCGGTGGGGCCATACCCCAGCTCTCCGAGAGTATTCGAACAGTGTACATTCAAACTACTCTATGTACCTGATCAAAGTAGCCAGTATAAAAATAAAAGGAAGGTAGAACTCGATGCCACGTGGGTGAAGCCACCGTCAAGAGCCAGCGAGTGTGGGGGTCAGCGCGGCTGCATGCAGGCTACCTAGCGAGCAGGCCTATCGTATGATCTCCGTAGCCACTTGTGTACCTATACCCGTGTTTGCTACAATTATTGTGCCCCTGCTTGAGGATGAGTGCTGAGTGAGCGCATGCATCAAGTTAAGTATAACGCTCTAATTCACTGAACGTGATTGGAAAAGGTTGCTGAACTTCACCGTTCCTTTGAATGAAATAAATACTCATGTCAGACGAGACAAATCCCAATACTGACAGAACGCACCTCATACAGTACGATTGTTAGGGGGTTACTACAGTATTGCCGCCAGGAACTCCCAGGGTGCCGACGAAATTGTGAGATGCGTTGTCGCACAACAGGTGTGAATTGCCTGGTTGCTGCCTTATTTTCCTCGCTTACGTCCTTTTCCTTGAAGGGACCTCCATATTTCCTCCCAAGGAGCGAGATACGATCGTCATTGGCGATCAATTCTTTGGGGGACGTTCTTGCGCGCTTGTTTGCGTTGTTTAACACTGAGGTCAGCGTTCTTCTCCTTCAAAGCTTGAATTTGATCGTGATAGTTACTCGCAAGAAGCTGGAGATCCTTGACACACTAGCGAGCAAAATATGAGTGAACTTTCCATTGTGGAAACGAACAAAAGAAATTACCTGCTGGTGCCCTGTGGGGGTTGCGCCATCTAGAGGAATGGGTGGAGGCACGAAGTCATCCCCAGAGTTCCGGTCCGAATTGCTGCCGTCGTCGTCCCTGAGAGACATGACGATTCTGAGAAAGCAAAGAGAGCTGATGGCTGCAAGACGAACCTGAGCTGCGGTTATACTGTCGGGGTTTCGGCTGGCGAAAAGCACTAAGATGGGCAGCGTCAAATTGTAATATGTGACCATGCGTGAGGTTAGTCGAGCATCACATACAGTTTGAGCCCTCAGACAGCTTTGTTACGAGCTTGATCTTTGAGCATATCAAAAGACGCAGCATCAACGAGGCAGTGATTGCCAAGCTTACTTACCTTGGAGACATGGAGACTTGATGTACTCTGAATCATTATATAATCGGAAAACCAATCTTACCAAGTATGTGCACCTTTCTGTTGCGCAGCGGCACTGGTGGATCGTCGACTGTTCTCAAGCGTAAATATAAATGGTATCGCACTAATACCCCTGTGCAGGAGAATTAAATGCGTCAGTCCGAGGGCTTTGGGTGGCATTTTCGGGTAGGTAGATTACCTCTGGGATTCACTGATAAAGAGTAGTCCAAGGGTCCACAAACGCGATACTTCTTGCAGGGTCGGTCCAGGAAGGAGAGGATGGGGGAAGCTAAATTAGGAAAGAGGGGAGAGAAAGGCACTGGCGAGAGATAGAGTACTTATCGTAAATCCCGCCTCTGTTCGCCAACGGGTGAGCGCATGGCAAGGTGGAGAGATTGACGGAGAGCCAAGGTGGAAGGTGATATCGAGTGAGATTGACAGGTGAGGGTGAGGCGTGTCGGGAGGGTAATTGTTCAAATCTGAGGCCACAATGTTTAGTTCAAATTCAACAAGTATTCAGTGCACGGTTTACTTACCACTTTTAAATTTTACAATACCAACCACCGGACGAGCATCAGATATTGCTACAACAAGGCTGATAAATCAATAATAACATCACGATTCGTCACATTGGTGCACCGGGACTCCATACCCAAATGGTCGGGGCCTACTGGAGGCGACAGTGGCTTCTGCATGCCAATGAGCATGAGTTCGGTGGAAGGGATATCCCTACCTTGGTTCTTCTTTCTAAGCTCCCTCGCCACCTTCTCGTTTTCCTGATGGGTTTGCATGGCCTTCTGGCACGGGCGCTGATGTGTGGTGGGACCGTGCGCACTGGACTCTTTGTTGGATCGGCCCTTCTCTGTGGATTTCGGCATCTGATACAGAAAGATATGTACACGGTGGAGCAGCAATATAAACAATGGCCGATAACTGCCACGCCAGTCGATATCGACGGTGTGGTGGCGTTGCAATGCAATTGTCACAACATTTGTCATGTCACACGGGATCAACAAAGTCATGTGATAATAATACAAGCTAAAATCGCCGGTGGCTATTACACTGATAGGGACTTCCGGACGGCGTAGTCTTCGTCGCACGCCGTGAATTTCGCCTGAGTTGGGAAAATTGCAGTTGCTCGACGTGCAATTATTTGCAAGCAAGGTAGGCGTCAGTCAGATCCAGCAAACCCCTGTTTTTTTTGAAAAGCTATCTTCTCGCTCCTACACAATATTTGCAAAAAACTAAAAGCAATGAAAGGTAGCTAGATTAGTCTTTAAAATTTCATTGCCAGCGGATTTTCGTTAAATGTGTTGTGTAATATTCCTATACATTTTTGAGTTCGCACACTTGTTGAATCTGCGTGACGCCTACCTTAGCAAATGTCCAACCGCTCACTAGTACGACGATAATAGCAACGACGACGTGACGACACCGCCATGCCCGCATCAACATTATCTACCCTTTCACCACTCTCCCACTCCACGCGACAACACAAGAGCATCGACACGACAACGTGACGACAGCATAGGTGTGCCACCCGACGTGCACCTAAAGTGTTCCTTGTATAGTGACGAATGTGTCAGAAGCGTCGGCAGTAGGGTCTCGAAGCCATCTTGAACGCTAGCGCACCCCAGTCGAGCAAGCGACTTCCATCCTGGAGGCAAACCCATCCAACGAAGACGACATCAATATGTTCTCCTGTGAAATCTACCAGCTCGTTGCCACAAGGGCTTGACTTTCGAATCCTCGTCCGCTTCCGTTTGGTACTCGGTCATGACCTCGGTACTACCAAACCCGTTGAGCAGCGATACGAAGACGCGTGATCCTCGCTCGTCCGTGTCGTCTTTATGCAATCACCTTGCATTTGATACTCTCCTTACAGGTTGTTTTCGCGCACACGCTTCGAATACCAGTCGTCTTTTTCTACGACCCCTTTTCGGTACGTGTGACACAATTTTGACATTAGGTTTGCGCCGCCTAAGCGGCACCTCCCGTGGTCACATTTACATCATCTCTCACGCCTGCCACTTCAGTCTACCATGTCCTGGAAACCTACCATGTTTCCGCCGTCTTAGGGGGTTATCTGACCGAGTATCCGGCCTTTTCTGCCTCAGTGTTGGATTAGCTGGCAGGTTTATCCAGGTAGATTGAGTGCGTCCATATCACACTTTCACTCATACTTGTGGTGACTGAGACTCAGTCTGACACATGGTCTTGCTTTAGGGCCTCTTTTTTGTGCGTAACCAGAAACGCTGACAACCTCAGGTTGGCCATCTTCGCGAAATCGATGTGAGTCGCGTCTTGCTGACGAGCTGGTTTGCTGGATCGTGACTGCGGATGTCAATCAGTGCCACTCAAGCCTCTCACAGCATGTGCGATACGTGTAGTACGACCAGAGGTATAGGAGTGACAGACAATCCTTTTCCTATCCATCATTGTCGCATCGCACAGCCTGCGTGTTCGAAAAGCAAGTGTGCGTAGGTTGTTTGGGACATACACTGCGACGACAGGGTTGACACCCCGGGAACCCCCGGGTTCTATGACTCCGCGTGGCACGTCTTGTATCATTAGCAGGTCCACCACCGGGATGATATCACGGACATTGACGCCACGACATTTACAGGTCGTGGACACTTGGCTCGAGCGACAAATACGTATATCTCGATGGTACACCCAGTATACGGCGTGGTGGGCCCATTTAGTGCTCTAGGGTTGATCGCCAGCTTCCAGAATGACGCAAGTGCTTATGAAACGAACTGGCAGAAAGGTGAGCTACATGACATCCCCATGCCATTTCCTTAGCGTTTATCGGTTGCAAGTACAACCATCCACAGCAGATCATGTATGATTCCAACAACTGTACGTGCTTTAGAGTATTTATCCATTTATTTTGTTGACGCCCTGGGTTGTCTCGGACTCAGTCTTGACAACATGAAAGTCAGCCGGTTCGTTCGTGTGTACCGCCCCTGACATTTTCATTTTTGATTTATTTAAAAAAGATTTGGATGTAGCATCTCCCACGAGTTCTGACATGGCTGCATGTCACCACTGAAGTTGAAGGTTTAACCACCCCACGTTCCGTCTTATACGATATCTTCCATAGCAGAGCGAGGATCGTCTCCGTGATGCGTCTGTGTAGTCACGTCTGATGTGCGAGTGCCGGAGAGCTGCATTGTCATTCACCCGATCATGATCACTGCCTCGGCAAGGTGCATGTGAAGCGTGTGTAGAAAACGCAGAAATCACTACTGATTCATTTTGTTATTGGATACATGATAACGACATTTCCGTTGATTATATGACACAAAGGACTACGAAAACGAGAATGACGGACAAACGGTTCGGCACGTGAGGATGAAGGTAACCACAGTATCAAAAACCAACTACTATTCCCGTGCGCGTTTAACGTTCCTTGAACTTGAGAAGGGGCGTTTAGTTGGTGGTGCGGCAGTCGCAGTGACAGCTACACACAATATATCAGTCAAGTTCCCAAAAGATAACGTTCTTACTTGAAGGACGGTCGCGCTTCTGCGATGTACGGGGTGCCTGGTTTTGAATAACCGCAGGACTCGGCGCTGACGAATCAACGACTTCGTTCTCCCCCTTTGAAGGATTACTATGGAGTTTCACACTCCCCTCCTCCTTCCCCATTGAGCGGGTACGACATATCAGAACATTTGCATCTGACATCACCAACGATTGACTGAAACCGTGTGGACTAGGTTGATCCCCCGTTACCTCTTTGGATCCGTCCACATATTCTTCTGCATTCGCGTAATGCTTTCCGTCTTCATGTTTCACATTCCCCGCCTCTCTGCCGGCACCCCTCGTGAGCTTGTCAACGGCCAGCTCTTCCTCGTCTTTTGCCTCAAATGCAAATGGATCTCTATGACCCCACTTCAATGTCTCCCACATGTTTATGTATGGATCCACTTTCATCTCGTCAACGTTATAGGAAGCAGGAAAAATAGGAATCGCTTACTAATGCGAGGTCGCTCGTCGTCGTCATACCATTTCTTGGCCTCATTTAACATTCGCATTCCTACATCCGTCTTCACTACTATGTTTGGAACGAAGCAGCGAAACATGTATCCACCCCATACGTGGTATCGCTCCAAATCTGTGGTATATTCTGACCATGCTTGGACGAAGTATCAGATCCCAATGCGGAGATGCCAGCGCTTTGACGCCTACCAGTAGTAAGATTACGAAGCCTTGTTTGAGATAGATTAGGCATGGATGCGGCTCGCTTAGCGCGGTATGCGCTAACATATACCGGTTCGTGACGCCTGACAACTATTTCCGTGACAATGTATTTGTCAAACACATGGGAACTCCACAGCTTATTCATGACTTGCTTGTCTTTGACCTCCTTGACAAAGGAATGCCAGACGGCGTCGATGTACAAGAAATTTTGGGCCAACTTTACCCACAACGTGTGCGGCTGGATCTCGAGGGATGAACATGCGTCGAGGTGAAGCACATTTGCCAGAGCGAAGCGGCGATATAGGAGATTCCGTACGTGAATCCCATATTTCGGTGGGATTCTAATGACAGTAGTTACTACTCTCCCGAAGGCATCCACGAGGACGACGTCGAACATCTCAACGGCTTCCGTTTTCAGTGGTCTGATCCATTCTTGCCTGACGATAGCGGAAAGAGCAACGATCTTCGATTTTTGTGGTCTCCCAGACGGAAATTCTTGGTAGTTCATTGTGGTTGGCGACTGGTCGTGGCGAGGGTTTGTAGAACGGGGTTAAGTAGAAGCCATTACATAAATATGCCACATGCCATGCATACGTCATGAAGTTGGGTTGACACGACTTATTCGACAGGTGACTCTACGCACACCCAGCTGACTCGCCTCGGTGACCCCTGCGCCTTTCCCTTGCACCGAGCTGAAGTTTTCTCGTTCGGTCCGCCACATACGTGAACACAATATCGGTGGCGCTCAACAAGGTGCGTAAGTGTTTTGAGCGATGCCTCGCCTCGCTCAAATGAGACATGATGACGCACACCCAGCTGACTCGCCTCGGTGACCTCTGTGCCTTCCGCTTGCACCGAGCTGAGGTTTTCTCGTTCGGTTCGCCACATACGTGAACACAATATCGGTGGCGCTCAACAAGGCGCGTAAGTGTTTTGAGCGATGCCTCGCCTCACTCAGATGAGACATGATGACGCACACCCAGCTGACTCGCCTCGGTGACCCCTGCGCCTTTCCCTTGCACCGAGATGAAGTTTTCTCGTTCGGTTCGCCACATACGTGAACACTATCGGTGGCGCTCAACAAGGGGCGTGA
>JBBPTB010001024.1:0-11541 GCA_038093875.1 Boletus tylopilopsis
ATGGAAGATGCAGAAGAGCAAGACAATCGACCTCCTACTTTCCGCCCACGGTGTATACACGATCTCGACGATCCTTCATATATCCGTGCGCTGGCCAGCTCTTCCTCGTCTTTCGATCCCTCTGTTGTTTCATATGACCGCTTGTCCGACGACGGGGAGGAGCCTTTCAGGGATGATACTGCCCGTGCTGATGAGCAGGATTATTATGACCCCGCCGTGCCTCCAACCCCAACACCTCGTCGCATCCGGCTTACTGGCTGGATCGAACCTGTTGACGCTGCCGCCGAACTCAGCCACTTTGCAGCCTCTCGTGCGCACTCTCGCTCACGTGCATTTAATACCAGCGGTGGTTCAGGTTCTCAACCGCAGTCACACGCAAGCACAAGCGAATTCCGCGAGTCGACATCGCGTCTTGCAGTGCTTGCCCTGCGTCCTGGCTCAAGTATACTGTGCACGTCATGTTGTACATCGCCTTCGCCTTCTCCACCTCCAAGCTCGTCCAAACACCCACCCGCCCGTGCGCCTCCGAGTCCGTCACCCTCGCCACCCCCTTCGCCCGCACATTCCGACACGCCGTTTGACGTTTCCTTTTCGACGCTCAACAACACGAGCATGCCTGCGAAACCCGTCTACCCCGATCACAACAGGGCAGCGGCAGCACAAGAAATGACACGGGGACCCGGCCGGGACGCGCCCACCGTTCCCCATCGTACACTCCCCCCCATCGTTCACGATGCCGGCCAGTGTACGAAGCGGCGGCGCGTTGCCCAGTCCCGCTGCAACCACGACGACGCGCATGGGTGCGTCTCTCACGCCCATGCCGGCAGGAGTGGCTGGAAGAAAGAACCCAAAGAGGATGTCGCCCTCACTGCCACGCATCCGCACGCGCGCTGGCGCAACCAAGTCCCCACCGCCCGGCTCGACGGTGACGATGACGACGCTGCTCACGGAGCATGCGCGGCTGCTGACCGAGTTGGTGGCGCTCAAGCGGGCACGTGCGGCGAGCGGTGGGCAGATTGGGGTGGGGTGGAGGTGGTGAGTGGGCGTCGCGTCGGTGTTGGGGTGTGATTCGCGATGTATGTATTACTGAAGTTTGGGTTGTTGTCCCCTGATTCCGCGTCTTGTTGTCCGTCGTCTCTTTCACGCTTGCATAAACTTAGGGTATGATTCACGCAAGGATAATATAATCGTCGGATCACTGACCAGAGAGTACCTACCCAGTGGCACGTGGAAGGGGATTATGAGAAAGCTACTTGATGTTGACAAGCGTGGCCTTGTCTGCGGCGTCTGCATGCACAAACTGTCTATAACATATCCTTCCTCGTACACCGTCAAACAAGATCGGCGCATCGATGATGCGCTTCCACTGCAACCGTTTGCCTTGTCCGAGCGTGGCCACGCACCGCTCGCCACTTGCATGGATCACGAAGCGCAGGACGTACGAGTTGTCCCGCACAGGACCGTACGTGCTCAGCTTGAATTGGTAATAAAACCGCTGGAACCCCCGCACGTGCCCGTCGTCCGACATGTCGACATAGTACACCTCTTCGCGCAACCAATGGAACCAGGCGCGTGCACGCAACATCATGGTGGTCGACGGCCATGGAGAGCACCACGTCGTCGACCTGCGTGGCTGGGGGAAGCGTGAGGTCGATGCAAGAGAAGGCGAGTTCGTACGGGGTGTTGGTGGCTTGAATGACGATCAGATATAGAAGGCGGATACTGATCGCACCTGATGCTGGGTTCACGATGGAGTTCCGAATGAGAGTGATGTAATCGAGATTGTATGTCCCATCTACACGTCCTTCGTGTGTGAGCTGGAGCATACTGGTGCCGTTTTCGACCTGTGAATGAGCAGGAACCACGAATGCTTGCACAAGAGGCATTGCTGAAAGTCGACTGTCCATAGCATGGTAGATACAAATGACGTGCGTGTTCGGCAACATGACTTTGAAATCTGGAACATGTGCGGGGTTGACCTTGTCAAGAATTAGCATGTTCTGCAGAAGCGAACGAATTTGCGTCACAACTTGCCAACGCTGATGTGAACTTGGGAAGTTTGTAAAATGATCAGGTTTCTGCATTGAAGAACAAAATATTATGGCCATCCTGTATGTACGAGAATGGTGAATGACCACCATGTATCTTCACGCTATTATTCGAGGACACGTTCAAAGACGTGGGGATGTCCAAGGTAAAAGTATGGTGGAGAGAATCATCCTGCACGTGGAACTCTAGAAGCTTCCTGGGAGACAAACAACATGAGCACAAAACAGACGCACACTAACCACGAGTGACGATACGGACAGTGTAAAAGTTGGATATGTTGCAAACATGACATGGACAAGCAATCCATTCCTGGAGACGACGGGGCAGGTACTCTATAGCCACGGCCACGTTCGTGGCCCGGTCTGCGTCGGACATTCCCACAAGAGCTGGCAGGCGTACGAACCCTGTTTGGGGTCGAGGTCGTACGCGACGAACTTCAAGTTGGTGCGCGCGTCATATCCAATGAGCCACTCTCCATTCACGATGTTGTCGAATCTCTCCAGTAGTAGCGATCCAATCTGGACGCTCGACACTTCTTGCTGAAGTTGTGTGGTCCATGAACATTCCTAACATATTTTCTCCAGAAAGACGATCGTGTGCTTAGCAGGTGATTGATAGAGACTCGGAGAACATAGCACAAGTACACCCACACCGAAAAGACGACGTAGTAGACTGGCTTTTCGCTGTGGAGCGTACGGTACTGGGAGCTGACGGGAAAGTGAGGCGATTGAGGGCAGACGCTTGCGATTGGGTCACAGTGCATAGCCGTGACTGGTCACACTCTCAAAGTCACAAGGCGACACCATGATCGCAGCTAGAAGTTCATTGCAGTCGGAGTTCTAGTCTATTGAATTTGTGGACCATTCAAGTTCTCTTCCTTAACTCCATCTAGGGCACCTTCTACGAACGCAATCGTAGCCACGGGGTGACCCATTGACACGAACGGAGGTTACTGAATGTGTTCCGGACGTTTTGGTTGTGAATTCTCTGAGACGGTTTGAGAAATGAGGTCTTGGGGGATCATCCAAGCGCACACCGCTTCACTTGCACGTCTTACATGCGCCGTCAGGACATGCTTGTGTCCTCGTCTACATGCTGGAAATTCATCGACATTTTGTTACATAAGGATGCCTTGCTAATCATACCAGAAGTGGCTGATTCACAACCGAAAGTCCCAGACCATAACCACCCCGTAATCCACCCAGGCCTGAGTCAAGTTGTTGCTTTTTCACATTCGGGGGTTTCGTGATCTCTTCGTCGCCTTCCACTCGGTCCCAACGACGCTGCGAGGTCTTGCCTGCGTCCGAGTTCCCTATCTTCCCAGAGTCCGAGAACGGTGGAGCCAAATACCTACCCCATTCAAGCAATGACGGCCGCTGCTTGGGATTATGCGCAACCAGGTCCCTCGCAAATGTCCTCAGGAATTCGTCTTCTTTACCGAATCGATCAAGTAGGGACAGAATAACCCGCCCACAGGCCCAACGGTCTGCCTTGATTGGACTGTGCCTCAACCTCTTCTCCACCTCGGGGGCCACCCAATATCGTGTTCCACACTGGTCATCGACCTCCTCATTCTCGTCTTTTACTTGCATTGCGACATCGAAGTCGATAATTTTCAAGTCGAAGTTCTCGTCGATAACAAGATTGTCCGGTTTGATATCCCTGTGAGCGATATGGTGCTTGTGAAGATACCCGACGCCCTCAATGAGGCCCCGGCAGACCTGGAAAACCTCGCTTTCAAATGCTTTAGGACTGAAATTGATGTAATCCGTGACGGTGGTCATTTTGGGTAGAATGACCCACCCGTTGAACGAATCGATCAACGGGATGACATAGTCAGACTGGAGTGGGATGGTATTGAGATGTTTCAAGATCTCGAGCTCGTTTGATTCCTCCCGAACTTTCTTCGCAATGAACTCTTCATTCGAGTTCGTGGGTCTACACACGGTGAGAATATGTTCTGGAACCTGAGCTCGAGCATCAGCATGGCAAACAAATGAAAAAGGATTTCCGGGACCTTGGAAAGTGACTCCCATTCGCCACCGCTGTCATCCACGAAGACTTTCGGTCTCACCACATAACCGTGTACTCTAAACTGTGTGTGGCCATCTCCTCTGCGTGCACCGCCATCGTCACTGTTATCTGCACGAGCACGCTTCCTACTGCCATCATGGGTCGGGGTCTTGGTGTAAAATGGTATCAAATCGCTCTTCCAGATCTTATGGTGAAGCTTGCGAGTTGCGTCCTTCACAGCTCCGTCCTGGTTTTCGTCCAATTCTACGGAAAGAAGGTTGTACAAATTGCGTACGAACTCAACGCGACCAATTGGGAAGTTGAATGAAAATCCCTGTTCCTTGTAATAAACCTGCGACGGCTGAGCCTGCGAGTTGTTTGTTACGTTACAAGGTACACCATACCTTGTCATCATTCCGAATTTGCCGCTGAAATAAAGTATAACGAGTGGCCTCGCCATTGTCCCGAATATAGAAGGCGCAGAGGACGAAATTCCTCGCCTGTTCGAAAGTACTCACGAAGTTGTTCGCGAAACGAACGACAAAAGCCCCCGTCGTGAGCATCCGGACAAGATCCATAGGCCATGGACCCAGTGATGAAGTGGAGTTAACCTCCACAAGCAGTCGAGGAAGACCAGAGTTTAAGATGAGAAAGTCGCTTCTAGGATGATACTTGCGTTTTTCCCCACTACCTTGACGTTGCACGACAACAGTGATAGGCCAACGTTGATCTCTGCAAAAACCATGAATATGGAAGGGGGAAAGCAAGGGAGCACTTACTTCTGGGTGCCCGTAATGTCCTGTGCAATAAACGGGCCGAAGAAGATCAAGTCCATAGCGTCTTGCTTCAGGGGATGTTTAGGAACCTTACGTTGCCAATGGTGTTCCCAATTGGGAAGCGCAGTGTATGCAGTATGGATCACCTCGAATAGGCCAGCATTGCGCATTCCCTCCCCAGATTCGTCTTCAGCCAAGGACCCAAAATATGTTCCAATCTGCGAAAAAAGCCCCTACACTGACCGTCAAAATCGAACAGTAGACGGACAAATCTAGGAAACAGCACACATTGATGGGAGGATCAGGCAAACATGGCGTCTTGTCCAACTTCCGCTCAAAAGTCGTAACAAAGTCTGGGATGGTCACGTTTTCAGCTTCGAACATCGAGTTCCTTACGATATCGGACGGTTCAAAGCCTGACCACCCCTTCACTTTAAGGCAGATATGCTGGTATTCGTCTAATTCATTGCCATGAAGAATTGGTCCCTGGACTTCAGGAAGCATATTCATCACATATTCTGAGCCAAGAAAGAGACGTGAGAAACACTCACCAAGGGTCGGGCTCTGGTTATCCCCAGCCTCGATAACAACACGCAAAGGATTGAGAACGGGCACGTCCAGGAAGTGGCGTGCTATGATATCCTCTCGGAGTCGTTCACCACCACTGGTCTGGTTGAGACACTCTCGGAGCTCTTCCTCACCCGATATCTTGTATAGGCGTATCGGATTGTTGGCTATGCTGCTCAGATTCGGGTGTGCGTGGATGCGGGGTATAAGTGAGTCGAGGCCTTCACCCGGGCGAATTGAAATTCGAACAAGGTCGTCAAGATTAGCTCTTCGCAACCAACAGACAATCCTCGATGGCGCATCTGAAGAGGAGGAATCAATTGTCGGGGCCAGCTTGGATCGCTTCAGCCACATACCCACTATGACATGGATGTCGCGCTTGGGTGGTTCCGAAAAATAATCGGATAACTCGTGTAGCTGGTTCAAGGGTTCGGCATGATCGGAGAGGATGAATCTGCTGAGATGCTCTTTAAAGGGTTCGGATATGGCAGTCTTGGGCTTGTAAAGATCGAGATTGTATGCAGGGACTTCAATTTGTGCCTCATTCTTGATGGCCTTTTGAAGATCCATGACAGTATCCATCTTTGAGATCTTGATGCGGAAGAATGCTCCAGGATTCTCAGAACGAATCCAACAATTGAGCGCAAGTTCATCCATGATGGTGGCGGGGACGAATGAAGCCTGAGATTGGCTGAGTCAGCAAAGTGTTGGCGGGCTCCTTAAACCCTGCATGGCGAGCCCTACACGAACCTGTCACAGTAATGCTAGGTAGTACTACTGGTATGGTACATAGTAACATTCATGCACGGATGTCTGTAAGTCGCTGCACTGAAGGATCTATCCATCTTATCAATCCCCTAATCCTGCCCTTGGCCGACACCCCTTCCAACTCAAGCGACCCGATCCCCGCTTGCCGTCCCTTCCGCCATGCCTCGATGACTCCCTTGGCTTCGTACGGCGAGACGTCCGCGTTCAGCGTCCCAACCGTGACATGAAGCCCGTCTCGGATTTCCGCAGGCAATTTCGACACAAACTCATGCTTTTCTTGTCCCGGGTCCTCGTCGTTGCAAGGTTCCCACGCAAGCTCCAAGTCGTCGACGGTCGACGCCATCACCCGGTCGCCCCAGACGAGATGCCCAAGCGTGAACGCAAAGATGGGTGAGCAAGGGAGCCGAGAAACCGCGGTGCATCGCTTCCAAAGCTCCTCTTCCTCTGGCAGATTGGCTTGTGCACGATCGTGATGTGTGGCCGCTCAGCGATCCGACAATCGTCCACCAGCGTGCGCCAAAATGTCTTGCCATGAAACGGCACCTCTTCCGCATCCTTGATCTGCCAGGTGACGAGGGCCTCGCAGTCCACCTCGACTAAGATCCCAAGGTGGCGCGGGGAGGGAGTTCCTTTCTTTGTCTGTTTCTCTGCCTCCCTTTTCTTCGTCCTCAGCGCATAGCTTTTTGCGCGCGCAATGGCCTCGCATATTTTCTCCGGGCTCGGTTGCTCCAAGCCCAGGATATCGACGCATCCGTCGACTGCACGTCTGACTGCGGCGTCCAGCGGCTCACCGATGTCTATCTCAATGCTAACGTCTGCTTCCGCGTCGGCAAACTCTTCCGCTTGACTCAGGAATTGCCAAATGACGTCTTCATGTGATTTCCAGAGCTGGTCCCCACATAGGGTCTGGTGTATCTCTATGCCAAACTGGTGTAAATTCACCCTGTAAAACGAAAGGCTAGCTTACTTGTCAGCGATGACGACATCATGTTGTTGTTGTTTGAGCAGATTGACAACGTTTCTAACAAAGGCAGGGCCTGGCTTCTTTCATCGCTCTGCGTGTGTCCAAAATTGAAGAGATAGGCGAGTGCGACAGAAATCGACGTCTTGCCTGGGTACGAGCAACATCAGCTCTGTCAGAGGATACAAACCGACGCATATGTGCAAGTCTCGATCAAGAGAAATCGACTCACCACATCCTGGAATGGCAACAGGCATGATAATAGTCTTTCCAAACTTCTTGATAGCCTTGTCCGACTCCTCGTCAGATACTTCTGCCTGTCCTTGTTCGGTGCCTAGCCATCTCAGAAACCGCTCCCTGGTGGCTATAATCCCCTTTCCCTGCGTGTACCCTTGGAAGGCACTCCGGTTTGTTTTGATCTCATTCTGCAGCGTGTCCATCAGGACCCAATCGCCCTCACGTACCACTCGGCGCTTACCTTGTCCCGATGCGGCGTCTGCCGATACCAATCCGCCGAGTTCCGCGTGATATAGTCTTCCCTTTGATCGTACTCGGTTTCCCAAACTGGGTCGCTGTCAATCGATCGAGGTTGAAACAAATCATCCAGACGCGCGTGCGATTGAGCATCTCGCGCACTTGGCGTTCCGTCTGTGGGTGCGACGTCGACACTTGGCGAAGGTTCAGATCCGTCGCGAGTCTACCAGGCGTGAATAAAAGAGAGACAAAAAAAAACGAAAAACGCATCCTCACCTGATCACAAGCCCCGTGTACAGCCAACTCCGGTCCTCCTCCCAGCGTCGCACATGCACGGCACAGATGCTCATCAAGATATATGCTTGGCACAGCTCGACGCTCTTCCAGCCATTGATGAGCGCGTTGGCCGCAGCGTGTTTCGCAAAGTGCATCGCGACGGGATATATTTCAGATTTGTCGGGATAGTACAGCGATGAGATGGCACAAACTGTTTTTCCGAGGGATTAGACGCGTCGCGGGGAAGGGAAAACGATTGATACGCACTGACGGTGAAGAGGAACGGACAACGCTGAAAGATCGATGTCGAGGTGTGAAGCTTGGGGTCCAACAGGCCGATAAAGGGCTAAGAGAGACCGGCATCAGCGTCGATCCCATTGAATAAACAGTAGAACGTACGTTGATCTGATTCCAAAAACTGAATCGTAACATTAGCTGCGTGATCTCGAAAGGCGAAAAAATAAAAAACGGACATGTCGAATAGCTTGTCCACGTCTGCAGACATCACTAGTCCGTGTAGCAATATGTCCGGAGGACTGTTCTTCTCGATCAAATGCTTGCGAATCGTGAGATCGTTTGCTGGGCCTATGAGCGAGTCAACCAACCCAATCCGACATCGACCTCGAAAGACAACTCACCCGGCCTAAAGTATTCCTTGTTCGCGACGCCCTGAGTGATACCACCCGATAACGACAGCCCCCCCAAGAAACAAAACAAAAAAAGAACATCGTCCACGTACCACATTATCATCGTCCTCCTCGGGCTTGCCACCACCCCCGCTCGCGCCCGTACCGCTCCCCACCTTTGCCCGTCCCTTGCCCCTCCCCCTCTCCCGCTCGTCATCCTTGTCCAATGACAAGTTCGCGAGCAACCCGAGCGGCACCGCAATGTCCGGCGACGCATCGCACGCCTTCTCAGCATCATCTTCCTCTGTCGATTCTTCCTCGCCATCTTCCACCCCTTGGTCCGCGTCGCCCGAGCGCGTGGTGGTGGTGGCAGTCGGGACCTGGCCAGTGCGCGCCATGTCATGTAGAATTGTTACTTGAACTACCGTCGTCGTCCAGACCAGGTACCCATTCAATGATTTCGTCATCCTCACTGTCATCATCACTCTCGACCAAATTACCTCGAGAAGGTCTAGGGCCCAGTAGACGCATCTGGGCGTGGGCGCTTTGGGGCACGAGGTCGCTTAATCGACGTTTGATCTGGTGGAGCGCGGGTAATAGGTACAGTAGATCGCGCGTGTCCTTGAGGTTCAGGTACTCGTCGTAACTGCGTCCGAACTTCTGAGCGAGTATGAGGGGTCACGAATGCAGGCGCATATGAGGACGAGATGTTTTCATACTGATATTGTCCCTGAGATGGACGCATGCGTGCGGGGGCTTGTCCTTGCGGCTGCACGTGTTGAGTGAACCGATGGTGAGGATGGAGTGGCTGAACTGAGTAACCCTGTCGCGCTTCGTAGCCGGAATCTAGAAAAGTGCCGCCTATGGGGACACCCGGCGATCCCATTGCTGGCTGCGGCGGGGATCCAGTAATGGTCGATAGGGAGGCCGAATGTGCGTGAAACACGTCTTGCCATTCCCGCCGTCCGTGTTCATCGGTCCATTCTTCCTGCCCTGATACCCATTCCTGCCTCCATTCCCTTGATTCGCCCTCGACCGCATATTGAATTGCATATCCACATGAGCCCGCCATCGCCATCGCCCGCGACGTTCTCGATAAGAGTTCAGACTCATGTGAGGACTGGGGATCCTACCAAGGATACCCCACTGGCCCTCCCACTTCCGCTTCCTTCCTCAAGTGACGAGGTGGTGTTCGTCCCGTGATAGCTTCCGTACGGTCCCGCTGGGGAAGCTGCGCTGTGTGCGCCAGTACCTGGGTGGACAGCATGACCAGCGTTAGTTCGTACTGAAGTAGAGGTTGGCGGATATACGCCATATCCTGAAGTAGAAGAGAGAGATCCAGAGGTAGAGGAAAGGGTAGAAGATGAAAAGTCGAGCGTACAAGTCGACAAGGAGGAAGGCGAAGGTGAATCACGTGCAAGCGGAGACGACAAGTGTCGAGCCATCAAACGAATAAAACAAAAAGGAAATGCCAAAAAAATACGTCAGAAAGGATGTAAGGGAAGAAAAGAGACAAAAAAGACAGGTGGGTTTAAATGGAACTTTGGGCCAGTGGCCCAAACCCAACTTGTCGATGGAACATTGCGCGCGTCCGAAGAGTGCACGGCCTGGCTTCGAAGCCACCACAGCCATAGAAACTTCCCCATGCACCGAGCCCCATGACAGGCATATGGGGTGCAAGAGGAAGTTGCGCGCGCGATGCCGATCCTTTGGAGTGGATGAATGGAACCAGGTTCCAGGATAGAACCAGAGCGCAACAAAATCGGCAACACGGGGCCCAATCCACAGGTGAACGCATGTCACCAGGGGTGCCTAGTAAGCAGGATACACGAGAACAAGCCAAAAATAAACCACGAGTAATGTGTAAGAAAATAGTGGAGACGAGGAATGAAAATGAAATGAACGGGGTAACGACGAAACCGTGACTGACCGGTGTCAGTCACAGGGGTATTTGAGTGGGTTGGGGGCGTGAACGCCGAAAAGGTGGAGTGCGGAGAAGGGTGTGTATGCGCTTGCGGATAGGTCCCGGGGGGGAACGAAAAGGCGTCGTGCCGTTGAAAGACATGCGACATGAGTTTGCAAAGATAAACGGATGAAAGAAATGGCGCATGAGTGAGGATAGGCTATGGCTACCTCGAGAGTTGTAATAGATTCTTGACGGGTGTTGATTCACATGCTCCAAGGTGTGTGGTCTGAGGGTAGGGAGGATTTTGAACGGTTGCAAAGTCGGGCGCAGCAGAAAAGGGGGCTCTTGTAAGTGATATTCGGGTGCGCTGGTAACGTCGGACGCGCTCGGTTGGTTTTGAAACGCGGAAGCGTGTTCGTGCGCCTGATCCTGCGTGCGGTGAGCGAGGTGGTGCGACGATTCTGGTGGGGTACATACGTAGGATGTGTTCAAGGAGAGTAGTTCTTGCAGGCGTTGGTTCGCAAGTTCGTGAGTACTTGTATCTTGGGTCTAAAATGCGGGTCAGGATTGGGATCGACAAGGTATTATTTGGGATTACTGCATGTTGTTCTGTCTGCACTTGGCCGCCTCGTCTCTCTGTAGGGTCGAGTTGGCGGATGTCCCTTTGACGACGGGGAATGGGTACGATATGGCGATGTTGTGGCTGAGAATGTTGAGGGTGCGATTGGCTAGCGTGGTGGAAACCAAAGGTAGTTGGAGCGTACGAAAAATCAGCGGTCAAGAGGGAAGCTGGAACACTGGGAACGAGCGGATTGTTGGAAAAGGACCCGGGGTTGAAGGGGCGTCCCACCTGCTGCTGTGGTGATAATCTGGGATGGCGCTCGCTTTGCGGGATCGTAAAAGGATAAGCCGGAGACGATCATTGACGGGGGACGGTCTGCGTTGGCAGGGACAGAAGTCGAAGAGGGATGGTACAAGGATGATGGCGGAGGTTGACAGGAATGATCGGCTGAGGGACGAGTGGAGGGATAAGAACGAGCGTTGGGGGCTGGCGCTGGAGGAGAGAGGGTGAGGAGGCGTGTGATCAACGTACGGCGAGCTTACTTCCGGTGATGGAAGACGAGT
>JBBPTB010001025.1:0-11529 GCA_038093875.1 Boletus tylopilopsis
TTGCCTCGACCGTATCCGAGTGGAACCGGGACCACTCGCCTTTCCAATAGGCTCTTACGAGAGTGCGGAAGGCAGCGCCAGCTTGTGCTTGCCCAAGCTGTCGCCTTATCAAACGGGCCTCCTACTATTTGGCATACTCACTTTGCTCTTTGTTCTCGCCTCCGCTTTCACTTATTACTTCGCCCTCCGTCGACTCCGTGCTCCAGGAGTTGACTCGACGCAGTAAGCGTAACACCCATCATCGGAAACACGTAGTCCTCGGGAGCGAGTGGATGTCCATAGTGGGCGAGCTCAAGCCATTTCAGCCATATCAAGAGCCAGAGGAAGGCATCCACAGCTGGTAGGTCAGGCTGTGGGTAGATAAGGTAGCGGTTGCCTGCAATCGGTGATCAGCAAGCCATCAGTGACTGGCGGTCGGTCACGCACATTGTAGGTCCTGCTCGGGCGTCAAGCCCTTGTCAACTTTCTTTTGCCATCCCTTGCGGTTCATGAGGTAAATTTCAAATGCTACTTCCATTTCATTGAACAGCAGCTCATTTCCCGCCAGATACTTCTTTAGCACGCGATTGACCATGGCCTGCTCAAATATCATGATGTCCTGTCTCCGCAGCTTTATGAGCTCAAAACATCTGTGACACAAACACCTCAGCCCATGGCAGTCAACATTCGAGGAGCCTCAAGACACTTTCCTCGTCCACAATGTCCACGCTGTAGCGGCAAAGGTGATCTGCCCCAGATGATGCGTCACAAGTGTCCGCTCATCGATGTGCATCATATGGAGCGACGTCGACGGTGGCTCTCCTGATACCACATCATGCAGCCACTTGAGGGCTTCATCAAGCTTGGGGCACGCTTTCTGTGACCAACACAGTATCCGGTCCAAGTAATCCTTGGACATCGGAAGTGAATGCTTTCGGCCAGCCTCGTCAGAGTTGGCTTTATGTTTGAGCGAGTTTGTAATATCTGTCACCTCAGCCGAGTTGACTGGGTTCCCCTCCCATCGTTGCCTGACGTCATTGAAGCGCCATGGCCCACGGTATGTGTCGCTGTCACTGTGCGTGCCAGCGCAAGTTTCTGAGCTGTGACGATGATGGAACAACTTGTTCTCACTCACGCATTGTCCCATAGATCCTTGAATGCTGCATGGACCCCTTTGACCGTGCCTTGGCTCAGGTTCTGATGAAATCCCTTGTACATGAGAAAGAGTGCGAGTGCTTTGTCCGACGTTCTGTTTGGAATGCGGTCGAACGCATCACGGAATTCCTGGTCCTCATAAGGGTCACCTTTGTGATCTGGGACCACATCGGGGGTCAAGTTGGACTGCTCAGCTTCTGACTCCATCTCAGCGCAGAAGTATTCTGCTAGCCATTCGCGACCACGTTTCACATGACCCGCATAGCATGTCCTTGTCTTCCTTGCTCTCAGGTGCTTTTCCTTTCCAGATTCCTTCAGGTGATGGATACTCTTGAGTGATGTGACAGTGTTGTGGGCATCGGATGACCATGTCTTCTTCCGGGTCTTCTTCTTCGGAGACCCTGACTGCTCACGAGCTCGGACTGAGTCTTTTGCCCGTCCCATGGTCCAAGTTGAAGGCTCGAGGGAACACCTGCCTTTCAGACAAGTGTCATGGGATTCGTGGTGGTTTTTGCCAAGGGGTTGGGTTGGGTGGCCTGTTTGTTTGTCAATGCGACCTCCAGACCCGCTCGCTGGCCTGGACTGCTGCCGTCATTCCATTCCATCCTTAGCATAGGCAACCAAGGTCTGCATGTGCTCATGTATTGCTAGCCCCAAAATGTAGACACATCCTCAGTCAATAATCTCAATGTCAGAATCCAACTCCTGCTCCTCCTCGTCCGAGTCATTGGTGAGATCGATCATGTCCATATCCATCACAGATTGGCTGGTGGGAGGATGCCAGTCACCAGGGAAGGCATTCATATACTCGACAACACAAGATGGGACTGTGAAATACATCAAGTCCTCATTCTTGGACTTGGGGATGGGTGGCACTGACGCAGCAGATTGGACAGTGTCTGCAAATTCTTTGGCATTGTACCGAAGCTTGCAAACCTCAAATTTCGGTCCCGGCGCACTTGTGGTCCAGCTGCAGATGGTTTTCATTGTTGGCTGAAAGACCGTCAAGCTGTGGGGTTGCTTTGGAAGCTGTCATCGCAGTCAGTAAGGAATAAGACCAGGGTTTCAACATAACTACCCACTCTACACATCCGTCGCATGGCGGCACCTTCCCATACAGTGATGCGCATCCTGGTGACGAGATCCTGCTTTTGGAGACCAAAATGTTGTTCACAAAAAGCTGCAAGGGCAGCAAGTGTTACGGTTTTCCCTGGTTGCCAGACCAGACCCGCCGGACCCTTGTTCATTTTTCCTTCGTTCTTCACCATTCGCCCTTGACGGACGGGACATGCCCTTACCCTGAAGGCCTAGCAGATGCCTTCCACCCTGAGGAGCTCATACGCTCGCTCATGCAGTACTCATTGCCTGGAGTACACCACCGACCCACCATCGTCCTCTGATGGCCCCTGAGGGGTAACCATGTTCCCTCAGCCTTACAACCTATGTCCGGAATGATGCTAAACTACCAATGTCCGCCATGACGCTAAACTGTGATCCCTCGAGGGGTAACCCTTGTTCCCTCGACACTCACGATATGCCCAGAGGGGCAACCTCAGACACCCTCGGCCCTAGGGGTAACCATGGACCCTAGCCCTCGCGACACAACTGCCCCCGATGCCTAGATCTGGGGCATGACTCACGACCTCCCCCGATGCCTAGATCGGGGTATGACTCACGACGACTCATGGTTGCTATGGGCAACCCTAGACCGCCCGATGGATGAGAGTTCCCATCGTGGCTACAATACGTTTCCCAATCCGCTCGTCACTACGCTCGCTGATCCTCACTTACCCGGACAGCAGATCCTATACCATAAGCTAGTTTTCCTTCCTGCTGCGGAGCACTGTTCTTGACCCTCCGTCCAGCCATGTATGCCCGATGGATGAGCATTCCCATCGTAGGCATTATGTCAGGATAGGTAGACGTTTCACCTATCCCTCTTCTTTGATCCCGCTGGTCTCCATGACCACTTCCGCTCTTCTTGACAGCGGGATCCTGTTAGCCCTGATGACCATCTTGCCATTCAGGTATTGCCCTTCGCCCCCTTCCCAATGTGGGAAGGCCTTTGTTCCTCATTAGGAGGACACCCTTTGCCCAGATGGCCTGTGCGCCATACTGGATGGTATATAGAGTGCCAGAGTACTAGCTAGTGATCCCTAAGCTAGTTCTATGCCTGTATCACTGCAATAGTCGCTGCCCTTAAGCGGGCCCCTGCAATCGTACTCGCTTCACTGGTGTACTGGTGTCCAGACATCAAGACCTCGTCCCTCTTGACCTCATTGGCATTTCACACTCCCAGCTTGCTCTCTAGTCGAGCTCGTCATAGGTCACACCTTAGCTGGTTGTCAGCCTTATCTTGTGCACAGGACGTGCACTTCGCTGGGCCTCTAGCTCACAGTGCATAAGGTTTGCCTTCAGCTGACTATTGATCCGACCTCTCCTAGACTAGCGTTTATTCCACTTGGGCACATGCTCGCAGTAAGCATAACAGCAAGACACGGCTGACATGACTTCACCTCATAGATAGAGGGAAGACTGCCACTGTTGGTTTGTGAGAACATTGTTAGCGGCGTGAAATAATATTGCAAGTCCTCATAGCGAGGAAATGCATCCGGGATTGATTCGGCAAGCTTTGGATATCGCCGACCCAAGAAGCCATCCGGATCCAACCTCAGGGATCGACGGAGTTGATCACGCCAACCAGCAAGATACTGCATCAGCACAGGCTTGTTCATGGTAGCGAAGGCTCGGGAGAGACCACTCCCAAGCCCGTAGCAAGTCAGGCCATGCGCAATGTTGATTCCGCAGCCTGGAAGGCCATTCTGCACATCATTGTCAGCGCCAACATCAACTATGGAAGTAGCAGGATTAGCTTGCATTGTCATCACCACCAACAAGAAGGGCGATCAGCACACGTTCGGGGTGCGTCAATCCTAGGTGGGCAGAGATTGCCTGATCCGTGTAGATCTCCATGTTTTTGAAGTGGCATGGTCTCTTAGGGCTTCAGGACACAATCAATGGATGCACAGACAAGGGAGTTCAGAGTTCTTACCAGCGTGCAACACAAGTTGCACCAAAAATGAGTGCATCCACATCTGTTGTCAGGACAATATCAATGAGGCCTTGCTGACTTAGCATGGCAAGTTCAGCTTCGGCCTCAGCAGGAGCCTGCACAACATTCAGCTTGACTGAACACATCCAAGGATTGGATCACACCTCATGCCATCGAAATCCGAAGGCATCAAGCAATTCACAGAACCGGCAGGTGAGCCAGTGTGGTTTCTTTCCAACACGTTTGCCCCGCTTCACTTGCGGGCGCTGCAGGCCATCAAACACAAAAACGACGTGTGCTGGCATTGCCAAGATAGCTGCAAGCCTGTAAAACAATGTGCAAAGTTCAGGATTCTGGCCTGCAGCAGCATGGCGGTAGCGGAAGACTAGGGACACCGAGTGCATCCAGGTGCTGTGCCGGTCACTGTAAGCATGAAGTCTTCAAGTTGTGGTGAACTCATACCTTGCATCAACACCTATCTTCAGTAGCTTTGGCTCATCTGGTCCCAGTGCTGAATCTGGCAGTCGGAAACCTTCATTGACAGTGTACTCCAGCAGCGAGCGCTTTTCTGATCCCCGAGACAGAATCTGCAATGCATTCAACACGAGTATGAGTACAAATTCAAGTTTTCAGCTTACCGGCCACAGTCCATTCACACCCATGGCAACAACACCTGAAATGTGGTGACACGGCAGTCAGAGGTAGAAAGGGGGAAATTGGGGACAGCGGATGATGTACAGGATGATCAGTCACACAGCCACATAGCGGGCTGCTGTTGTTGCAGTGGGATGCTGTCAGAGAATGTTGCAATGCCCCAAGCATTTGTCAATCCCTGGGAAATGGCGAGATTGGGAGATAAGTGTTGTCCAACAGGATTGACGAGCTGCACACACCTGCAGGGGGGGAGGACTTGCATTGCATGAGCATGAACCTCAACTCTAAACGTGTGTCAAGGCAGGTGGGCAAGAGGCGAGACTTGGAGGTGAGCCTGAGGTCAACTGAGCGCACATCGGGGGGAGCAAAATCGAGCGCTACAAACAGTTTTTTTTCCCTTGCTTCAGATCTGGCTGGAGGATGAACCAATTGTGGTGCTAGATAAGTAGATCAACTGATGGCAAGGTCAGCATACAAAGGACAGACCCCTACCTGACAAACACGACTGTTGCTGAGAAGAGAGTAGACTCGGGCACGGCAACGCGGTGTGCATGAGTCGACTTACATAATCTGACCTGATCGGGAAGTCGTCGTGTTGGGCCTGGTGGGGGTGGGGCAAGCAGTCAGTGAATGGCATATCAGTGGGTGAAAACAAGAGAAGAAAATACTGGGAATACTTTGAATGGCATGGCCATGAGTGGCAAGAAGGAAGAGGGAATGAAAATTGCAGTCCACAAGTGCAAACGGCCTGATTGAGGTGTAAAGTGGCGTAAAGCGATAAAATGGCGGGTAAAGTGAGCTAAGTGTGAACATGGCCAGAAATTTACCGTAAATCAGTAAATTTTGCGTAATTTTGACCGCTTGTTAGCTCATTGTTTTCTGCATCGTCCACTCGCTGTCTTCACTCACCAACTCCGTCTCTTCAGGTTCCCACTGGAGGACCTCTCAGGCAATGTTTTTTTCTTGCCTTGTGTGGCCAGGAAACACATAACAATGCAGGTATGTACTCTACTTATCACATGTTGCCCCGACGCCTGAAGGCCTTAGCGATGCTCTTCACCACTTTTTCTCTCAGCGCCTTCCTCCAACCCAACTTCACCCAGGGATCCAGGCTCGGGAGGATCTGTCTGGAAAGTCCATCTGAGTCGTCAAACAAATGAAGATCATCCACCAGAACGGCTTCATCGACGAAGAACCCATAACCTACCGTCCCACCGTTCACTGTGAACACTCGACAGCATATGAGCCACACGCAAGATCAGTCTCGATGTAATTGTGTATATTTCCGCCCACTCTACGTTCTTGATCTTACTAACCTCACGTCCCTGCAACCCAGGCTGCTGCAGACCTTATTTTCAACTACCGCAGTGACCCATCTTCCTCGTTCAAATTTCTCCCCCAAAATCATTCAGCCTCAGTTCAAACCATTTTTCAACCATAGGACAATCCAAAGCTGATAGATCATAGCAGTGAGTTCCATCTCATAGACATTTCTCTCGCTGGTTTTTATGAACATCCATCATTCTATTCCTCAGCAAGATCAATGTCCTCGAGACGAAGCTCCAAGTCCCCAACGTGCACCATCGCCACCATGCACTGCATGCTGTTGGAAAGCACCTCATTGCCACAGCCCTTGTCCCGCTACTAGTTCTCAGGACCATGTCACCCAGGACTCACTCCCCAAGGCTCGCTGACCTGCGCCGCCCTCGTCACCGCAAGCCTCTTCTCCGAGTCGCTCATTATCAGGACCACATACGTGACTGGGCTTTTTGTAGTGAGCAGGCCCTCGCACTACATCGTCATCCAGGACGAGAATTTCTCCAACAATGTGAATCGGTGCGTCGATGCGCAACACCCATCAGTGGTGGCGACTGATACAAATGGTGCTCCAGATTGCAGGAACCCTCGTTCGCCTTGTGTCATGCCTATGCGCGCGCGAATGCGCTCCATTTCCACCCCTGCTCCCGTCTATTGTACGTCGATCGCGGCTTTTTGCAAGAGGCAGGCCCTCGCACTACATCGTCATTCGGGACGCCGGGAGTTTCTCCAACAAGGTGGATCGGTATGTCGATGTAGTAACGCTCATGTGGTGACGACTGATGCAAATGGTGGGAGGGACTACAGGGACTCTCGTTTGCCTTGTGTCATGCTTGCGCGCGTGCGACGCGCTCCGTTTTCCATCCCTGCTCCCGTCTATCGTACGTCGGCCGCATGCGCTCGGCTTGGTCCTCGCTGACTCACTGACTCCTTGACTTGCAGATGCTTGGTCCTTACTACTGACTCCTGATGTAGCACGTGGATGAATTGGCTGCAGGGCCGCTCTCAAGCATGCTGACGTCGAAACAGCTCGTTCGCCCCCACTCTCTGCGATCGCGCACCGGCCTTCCTTCCCCCCCGCGCTCTCGTGGCGGTGTCGTGATCCGGGGTTCGCCGAGGGTACGCCCGAATTTACGCATTTACGCACCGCCACCGTAAATTCGGGCGGATAACCGTACTAAGTACACAAAAAATACACCATTTTCGTCTAATACATAGTGCTAGGTAGACATTGAATTTTTACATAGGGAAGATCACGAAGGACTGAGGATCATCCTCGCGTGGGTAGGGAGAAATGGCAAACACGTCATTAGTGCCGGGAGCCTGTATGCGCAACCGTCCTGGCGCTTCCAGGTCCAATGGCACTTGATACTCTAGATCATGTTCGACTTCGTCCCAGGCTCGTATTTTGGCAAATCTGATGAAATCAAAGTTGGGAAATATCTGGTAGTACCCCCCCATAGACATCTCGACTTTGTAAACCCACATTGCGGTTCTCAGACAGCTCCTGGGCCAACCGGCGGCGTATCCAACAAACCTCCAGAGGCCCTCCGCCCTCCCTCTAGAGCCATTTTTGAAGCGAACAGTGATTTCGCCAGTAGCGGGAGCGATTGTCAACTCTATCTTGATCACATCACCCGGAAAGGTTGGGACATCCAAGCCCGCGTGGCGTCGAATTCCACCGTCAGGATAGACCCTCGAGTAAACTGCGGGCAACAAAAGATGTGAGTGAAATCATACATTCACAATTGAAGGCTTCCTTACAGTTGAACGTATTTCCTCCATTGTTTCCTGGGGTACATGACACAATGATACCAGCCTCAACACCAAACCCAGGCCTGTTATTGTAAACACCACAAGCCTCAGTGTAAGGATGACCGATCGCGATTGCGATATAACCAAGCTGCTCCGCGTTCGGGTCCGGGGCACACTGTCGAACCCAAATGAATGGAGGATACACAGTGGCGGAAATCTTAGAAATCCAGTGCTAGAAATAAGAAAGGTTTAGATCAACCGAGAAGCAGCCAAGGGATTGACAACCCACCGCTGTGGATTCTAACTCTGTCTGGTAACCAGCATAAGGTTTGATAACGGCGAGAACCGTCGAAGCAGACAAGAGGGTGGGGATGAAAGCAGAAGCGAAGTGCATGCTAGACGTAGACTCGAACAATGGGCTGTGAACAATCTAGAAGCTTGAGCTTGGGGTTGAAAGTGTACCATGACCCTCATGCTTTTATATGTTTGACAGGACGCCTTATGACCGGCAGTGTTTCACCTAAGCAAAGCAGGTGCAAGTTGGGAAATGCAGGGCTAAGATTCGCTGCTATTGGTAAAAAATGGATTTTGCATCAATTTTATAATGAATGGTAGAGACTTCCAAGAATGCAACGAATACACCGTCTACTAGTATGTGATTGTTTTCCAATGATATATAACTACTATGCGACGGGAGGCCTGTCCTATCATCCTATGTCCTATGCCCCACCAATTATGTCCATACACGTTTCATTTCCGTTCGTCCTCACGGCGAATACCTGTCACTCCTTGTTTCACCTATCCCTTTCCATCATGTCCTTATCCCGGATCTATATTACTGAAAAGGGATTTGATACGCTTGCAACGGGCACACCGTCGCAAGCGCAATCCTGTACCAAACAAAATAGATCGGACATTCCGAATGGAGTTGAAACATCCTCTCTGTCAGCTCAGGCTAAGTACTTATCCGGACATGAGAACATTTCTTTACTTTGCCTACATGAACGGAGCTGCCAAGGTTTGCTCGCCCGTTACTTAGTCTTTATACGTCACTCCGTGTGCGAGGTTAAGGAGTGGAGGACTCCCGAAGGGGGCGACCAAGAGAGGGAGCATGCGGGCAAGAGCGCGGAGCGCTCTTCAGCCCAGGACGGGAGCCGACCTACCAGGTATGGCATGAGCTGCGAGGGCAGGTGGGAAGCTTTGCAGCTGCGTGTGCACAGCAGTCAGGCTCGCACACTCTGGACCCCAGGGTAGTGAGCTGCAGTGCAGCGGGCCGGAAAGCCCGCTGGGGCTTTCGCCCACATCCTATGTATCGTATGTACACCCGTACTCCGCCTGTGAGCGCCACTGTGCGATCGATCTCCACGGACGTCACTTGTCAAAGACATGGCACTGTGGCTGCGCTGCAGTCCGTCACTCAATATATTCAATGTCCGTTCCATCGCACTCTAGGATGTCACGTCCGGAGGAGGTAAATTTGGACCCCTTGCAACATGCACTTGGGTCACCTTCATTTTCATTCGCATTCACCCAGTTTACCAATAGCTATGTAAATTCTGGCAGTATGCATCGTCGTCTCACTAACCTTGAATTGCTCCGTACTACCACCGTAAACGCCCGTTACTGACTTCTACCCATCCAGGCATTCGTTTACCCTGCAAGTACGCGACATGTCAAGAACACAGATCTCTGCCATTTGATTCCCCATGCACCTCGTTCTCCTACGCAGTGGACAGATCAGACTCGAAACGTTTGTCGGGTGAGAGCACGATGAGATGGCAGGACGTAACGTCAAGCTGTTGCATGTCTGAATACCCCCTAATCATCGGAGCGTGTCATGCTAGGACAAGGATAGGCATGTTTCAGCTGGGCATCCGCTTCCCGCCCTTACCTAACTTCCCAGAAGATTATTTTACAGAAATACGGACAGTCCGTATTTCGGCTCACTTGATGTCAGATAAATTTTTCTCTAAATCTGATAACATAACACCTTGGCCAAATTTTATAGATGACCCAACACCTCTGAATTAGCGTCCATCTCCCACGCTCGGAAGGCGTACAGATCTATGCTGGACTGCAGGTAAGATGCGCGTTGGTGTTGATGTTGTTCGAGTTGGACTGTTTGAGGCGACACGGTCTCTTTGGTGGTCATTGGGTAGGATATTGCTGTGAGACAGATGCTGCGGTGGTCGTGCAGATCTTGGTCCATTGGTGGGAAGGAGAGCTTGGAAGTTGGGATAGAGTCGCAACGGCAGTCGCCAAGTTGACCAACTCGGACTCGATGACATTCGACAGCAAAAGTTGACATCACGGTCAGACTTGTCCAGAAGCCAACCTGCCCCTAAGCATTATGATCCACGCCGAACCGTTCGATCGAGTCGGCGTTTGCACTCCACAACGGCCACTTTACGATCCAAGGCATCATGGGGTGCAATTTGAAGAATCCCAAGTTTGGATAGCACCTCTCTGCGTGCCATACGACCGTCGGCGACAAGGAGGGTGATCTCGCGGCGGCGATGCAGTTCATTGGGTTCTGTTCAGTGGTTGGCACGATGTGGGCAGTGAATGACCAGAGCCTGCTGGCAATATTTGGCGGTGGTTTGGATGGCAAACATACATGCGATTTGTATGCTCTGGATTGTACTATGTATACAAGTGTATTCGCGTGAGGCTAGTGACATGACAACAGTTTAAAAGTTGATGCTAGTGAGGCACGTAACGCTGGAGTTTCACCTTGGCGGTAGCAGTTCAAGAGAAGGATACAAACGAGACAGGGCTGTGGATGAGTATGATCGAGGAGCGTCTCGTCACCATGAAGTGTTCTGCTCGTAGGTACCATATAACCTGTATCAGCATTCCAAAGTGCGAACCCATACGACAATGCAAGTATGGGCTGTTGTCGTTGGATGGAACGTGTTCCACCACCGCTCGGCATCCATGTCATTCGTAGATGCGCAGATGAGGACAGTTGGTGGTGTCCGCGTCGACGTCGACACATACGTCTACATCTCTGAGTACGAATGTGTTGGCGGAAGCCGCTGGTGGCACCAATGGACCTACAAATGTTAATCTCAGTCCCAGGCTCTGATCCAGTCCTGAACGCACGACATACATGCCAAACCTGATGCAAGATGTTGGTTCGATGACGTGAGGTGCTAGAGCCAGGATGAGGACCAAGTGGGTTCGTTTCTGTTGCGTGATCGCAACATGGGGGTGAGGATGACGAACAAGGGTGTCAATGGACGACAAGGGAGACAGCAACTTAGCAAGAATGGCGGAGACAGTGGGATTCGGTGTCGAATCGTCAATGGGAGAGCATACTTGTATGGAAAATCCGACAGTAAAGAAGGAAGAATCCAGGATGAAAAGCGGAGTTTCAAAGAACGTGTCAAGGACGGGAATGTTTACTCTGTCCTGTACTCTGGTCGATGCTACATCGGGACCTTCTCATTCTGGTGGTGCTTCTCATGAATGCCCTCTACTCGACCAGATCATCCAGAGCCGGTGACATCCCGAGCAACCCCGTCTGCCAATCTTGCAAAACATGACTGAAGCCTCGGATGAAGACGAGTCTGACAGCCCAGCGTCTCCCTCGAACCGCAACCTTCACAAGCCAG
>JBBPTB010001026.1:0-11528 GCA_038093875.1 Boletus tylopilopsis
CCGGGCGATGATGAGACGGGGCTTGCAGTGAATCAAGACGACCTGTCCAAATCGGACTTGCATGATCATCACATCTCAGAGTCTAGTCAAATTTTTTTTTTTTTTTCGAATTAGCTTACTTAGGTAATTCTACTACTTATCCTAATGATGATCTAAATACTACTTACTAGCCACGACGCGCTACATCCGCGCGTTCACCGTGGCTGCAACGGTCGTACCGTACAGAGGCTGGGATTGGCTGTTTCAAGGGCACGTTCAACCCCTACCCACGTTCTGACATTCAGGAAATTGTTCTCATCATGCAGCTCACACATTCTGTCCAAGCACGTTCAATCGATGCCTGTCGTTTTATGAATCTTATCTCGAGACTTGACGTGGCTCCGTCATGATGTGGGTGCGTGTGTTTTTTTTTGTTCTCTGTTCTTCATCGCTCACACACGCATGTCCATGAGAGGCCCTGCTCGTCCATCCCCCTTATCAGGGTTATCTACCTATCGGCGAACTCGAACACGTGGCTCGCTATCTCCCTGAACTGTCCCCATCCCTAGCCCCATCTCTTCCTGTGCTATTCAATTCAATCCTGTTCGTCTTCGTCTCCCTTGACGGCGGAAAGAACCCGCTCGATCCACCACCGTTGCCGAGTTACAACCACATCAACACCGAGGACACCCCGAATCGCGCGGAACAATCAAGACCCTCACGTATCCAAACACCGCACGCCAAAACGAACAAACGACATCGAACGCCATCAAGTTTTGGACAATCATATTTTCCAAGCGCACCCATTCAAATCGACCAAATACGTGGCAAGGCGTTCAGGGACGTCTCTGATGAGCTCGATACCAATGTCTGCGTCATCTTGTTTGGTTGCCGGAACGCGTCGTCGGACGGGGTGCACGCGACTTTCACCTTTCCAAACCTAGTGTCGGGGGAGGTGCCGACCTGCGGAAGGTGCGACCATCGGATACACGTGCTCGACCAGAGTCTAATCACCGGCGGGTAGTTTGGTCGTGCCGTACGGGCGCATCACCTTTGGGCATGTCATGGGCGCACACCGTGCCCGACGGGTTTCTCTTGTATTCAATCCCTGGTGCTCTTCCGAGGAGTATGGAGTGCCACCAGGTGGTCTGCGTGACAATCGAGGGTGAGGTCGAAATTCCCATATTGATGTTGGGGCGACCACTCCCCGCGACGATCGATGCTTGTCACCTCCCCGGCCATCATGATACCGACGCACGACATGCGCCCATCATTCATCACGGTCACCGTCGCTCCAACGCCTATCTATCCCTCTCCGTCTCTCTTATCAAGCATCATCCTCGCGCTCCATCGTGAAAAACTCGTGGATCGCCGAAATGAGTTCTATTATTGAAACACCGGGGTCCGGGGTTCGGCGTTTCCAATTTTTCTTTTTCGAACAAGAACCGAGGAAGTAAGTGTTGTCGTCCCTGGGAAACGAGCACAAGGGATTGTCGTGTATAGGCATGAGGTGTGTGTTGTGCCTATTGGTCTCGTTTTCCTGGTAACGCGACGCAGGGAAATATCGTTCGACGTCTCGAAACACCGTCCAACGTCTCTTCGCCCTCTTGAATTTCAAATCATCTAACGTTGGGGATAGAGGGGCACGAGAATCGGGGATGGGGTCCCTTTGTGCGGGGTGGGCTAACGTACGGGCGGCACCTTTCTACGTCCGGATGAACCGGACAAGGATGGCCGTGTTGTATAGCTGGGACCGGTTTTCGCTGTTATCCGAGGAGAAGCTGAGGTGATTGCCCGAGTTTTCAGGACGTACTTGCAAGGCAGGGTTCGTGACGCTTTCTTTTTCTTTCTTCACACTGCGTTTGACAGTTACAACGAGGTCTGTTGGAGTGGCCGTCGCCTGGTCCGGGGATCGCTCCAACGCTCACTTATCGCGTATCACCCCATCACCTGTGCTCATGTATATCTGTCGATCGTCTTGCATCAATGCGCGCCTCGCAACGAGCCGATCATATACCTTGCATTCTTACCACACGGACGCTTTGAAACTTGCAACCGTGGGTGACGATTTAAATTTAAATGGGTTCCTAGAAGAGCGTGATAGATACCGATACGCCGATACAGATAGGGCGGATGCGAAATCAAAGCGAAACAGAACACGAAAAACGTGTTCGGCGTTTTCGTGTGATACGATGGGCGGCGTTGGGGGACGTACGGCGTTGTGTAGGAGTCTCTCATGGTCGACGTGTCGATCTGTGACGTAGACTCGGATGAGCACCTTATTGCCGAGCCCGAGACGTAAGGCGGTGAGCGGCGTGTGCGTTTTGGTCAGCGCGAGGGTTGTCTACGGGGTGTCACGGTTGGTGCCTTGAGAGGTGCGTGGCGCAAGGCGCAAGATGCAAGTGCAGACACGGCGTTCCGTCTCCAACCTGGGTATTTGTTCTCGATCGTTCCTTCGCAGCCAGGCACACGCACGCATGTTACCATCGCCGTTCATACACATGATCATGGTTCGTCTGCCACCGACGACAGTCGGATCGTATAACTGGGGCAAGATTTTTTTGGGGGAGAGATGCCAAAGAAGCGAAACGAGACGTGTGCTTGTTCGTGGCGGTGGGGGAGAAGCAAGGTACGCATCGACAATCTACGTTTAAATGCGCGCCGCGTCACGCCGTATCGCTAACGCCAACGACGGACAAGCCAGCTATGGGTTCGTTGGGGGTGGCCTTGTGTACAAGATGCCACGGCGTTCGGCCTCACTGTGCTCGGTCCTTGTTCCTGAGGTCTGCGGTGGTTCTCCGAGGATGAGTATGCGGCGTGATCAGCGTGCTTTGGCGAGGGAGGGGGGCCAAACACATGGGGTCCGTCCCCAAGTAGGATGTGTTCGTTCGTCAGGCTGTGGAAACGCCGCCCATGGCGCCTCGATGGGGTTGTTCTGACTTGGAAACGGTCGCTTTGCCAGGCGTACGATGATGGATTGTGCTGGGATGTTCTATCGCCCCCTATCGAAAAATCTATATCAGCACATCGCTCGTCGTCGTTTGCGTGCAAATATCTTATCTCTCTTTCTCTTTCTCGACGACGTTCGCCCGATGCGACTGGGGACGAGTTTCGATGGGCATCAAGCAAGAGTGTGTTCCTGCATCAATCAGACTCGTACAAGTCTGTTTCGTCTTGCGCCGCCCACCTGCATGTGTTTCCTCACCAAAATAAACATATCAGGCACGTACGTCCCTCGCAACACGCTATCGCGCCACATCGTGTTGCTTATCGTGTTTGATATAGATATTCATGTCGAGCGTTGGTGTTGGATCGCGGGCGCAGATGTTGTTGCAACCGGACTCAGACGCGTACGCTCAAGATCGCCCTCCCCCTCGTCGATTCTGTCCGGGGTAAAAAAATAAATTCCGATTTCAAATGTTTTCTTTTTTTGTCCGACGTGTCGAGAACGTACAGGGTGGTTTAGAAGCCTGCGCTCCATGTAGGATAACCCAAAAAAGAAAAAAAAATGATGTGCGGAAGAGATACCCATACGAATTTCATATGGGTCAACTTGTTTTTGAACGGGACACGCACGCGAATGTGGTTTTGGTCTCGTTGTACAACGTGTACGCTCTGACGGGGTGCCCGCGTCGTCGTTTCGTTTGCGGCCGAGGACAAGCGGGCGGCGACGTCAGTTTAGTAGATGGTGCCAGAGGGGGACGACGCGTCTACTGTTCATCCTCCGCGTTTGTGCTCCTGAGCGAACGATGCGTCACCAGACTCCAGACTGTAGGCCGTGCTGTCGTGCCACTGTTGGGGGACGTCAGTATGTACATACATACGTCCCCCTCTAGGCCTACTATAGCTGAGCTTAGCTTGTCAACGAAGCTGTCAACTCGTGCCGTACGTCCAACGACGTCATCGTCACCCCCAATCACGTTTATAGCTCGCCGTCGACGGTGTTGGTACGGTATTACCACCGAGATCTTGGACGCGTTTGACATGTGATGCCGAGGAAAAGAAGCGCGCAGCACGGTAGGACGGCGTCGGAAATTCCCGGTGAAAAGAAAATCCCAATGTGTTGTGTTGTGAGTTATTTCCGCACGTATAGGACGTGAGATGCGACCATGGGCACATCGAGAGTTCCTGTGCGTTATGCACGGGCCGATGCGTAGGACCGGTTGGACGCGCGCGTCCCAATATCTGGGGCCAATCCGGCCACAGTGTGGGTCGTCATTCTAAAAAAGAACAAAAAGCCCTATCGTCCGTATCTTTCCGTCCGGTCGCTCGTCCAACGTCGTGGGCATGCTTCCATCTGAAGAAAAAAAAATACATTCATGCTTGTATCGGAGAAACCCGTGATGCGAACATCAATCGTACGTGAAATATCGCCTGGCTTGCGTGAGATCTCGCTAGGCCTTGATACGGACGTGGCCGCGTTTCGGGAATCTGCCAATTGATCGAGAAGAGAAGGGCCTGAAGGAAGAGTGGGACGTACACCTCAGGGGGTGCCATGGCAGCAGGTGAGAACAAGCAGGGATGAGCCGTTCAGGCAGATGTGTGGGTGAAAGGCTGCGTTGACCAAAACGGACTAGTGCAAGACTCGAATTTGACCCGAGTGGTCGATTAGTCTTGAATGGATGAAACCCGTCTTCTAAAAGGTACAAGGCGGTTCAGATCCACTTGTTATATGGTTACCTTGCGTTCTCGCTCTCTCATGCACACCCACGAGCTGTCAACAGTTAAATCGAATGAATATGCCTATGTACGTGAAACACGTACTGCAAATGTAGATTTTGCGCATCCTTGCCACAGATGTATGTCCACGAAAAACGAATGAAAATTCAAGATCAACACAACGAAAGAAGGCCTCACTTAATATTCATGAACATCGCACACTTGGGAATTTTGCAAGAGATGAAACATTACAAGTGTTTCCCCGGCAACTTATCTCCGAGCGAATAGGAAGAAGCCGGCCAGTGAACTCACATCGTCGAACCTTGACAAATGAAATGCGATGATCGGGATGGGTTGGCTCACTTGTGGGTTGGTTGCAACAGGCTACCGGCATGCCCCGGGGAGAAGCAGGCGTGAACTGGGTCTGGCGAACGTAAGAATATTGTCAACGAATCCTCAAATGAATGGTCTGTCAAATTAGGGTCTTGTCTCGGTCACTGTCAGTGCTCATGTGATGCTACTCAATGCCACTCCAATGAGTTCGTCCCAACAAATTAATATGCAATCAAAGGAAATGCGGATAAGGCATGTCTTTGGAGCAGATTTTACTCGGCTCTGCTCTGGCACCGAGATCTAATCAGGCGTAAAGTCCTAAAGACGCAAGATTGACAAGAAGGTTGTTTATGAAACTTACTGGCATACGATAGCGCGAGAGTGCCCCACAGATGCGCTGATCATTAAGTGCTAGTCCATGCGAGATGGGTATAGGTATTGGTGCATCGAGCGGCGAAGGCATTCTCCCAGAAGTAAAAGCGATGTGATTCGGAGAGTGAAGAGGACTATTAATTGCAGACGGGCATTGCCTACCGGAGACCTATCGATCTCCTCCGGGAAGTGCACACGTTGTTCGCGCACAAGGCATAAACGTACTCGCTTGGCGGTGACACCCTGAGTGTTCATCCTTTGTTGATCATATGTATATCAGAAATGGGGGTTGCAGCAAAAGTTCGCATGCTCATTTGTGACACCGAGCTCCAGTTCGTGTTGAATTTGCAAGCAACTCGTTCTTATCCAACGGAGGGCTTTACACTCGGATCGAACACGCCTCGCCGGGACCATAGAAGCGTAATTCGATCATCAACTGAATGGCAATCAGTTTACGGGTAAAGGATAACTGCGGCAGGTACGTCAAATGGCGACCCACTCGGAGGTTTTCTCGCTCGCCCAGTCGCCGATAAGTAGCGGTTTGCTAGTTAGGCTTTTATTGAGGAAGGACGAGAACGACTCACCTGTCTTTGTTGTCTCGATCAGTACTATTTAGGACAAAGACAAATTTGGGCGGACGTTGAAATTCAGCGCGACATATGTGCACTCTTGTCAATGTCCCAGGTGAGCCTCGTACTAGTAGCAGATCATAGGCTAGTTCGTATCGTCGTCTGATCTTTGTGCAGCCTCATCTTTCCCTGTTGTCCTTGTCCATCGCTGCCGCGAACGCAGCTCCAATACCCGCCTCGCCCATCGCTGAGTCTGCTCAGCCGAGGTCCTCGCAGGGTACGCTTGCCCGAACCACAATTCGCTTCCTATTATCTTATATCACACGCAAACAGGTCTGACGACGAATACCACCAAGCACCGTCGCCTCTCCTCAGCAAGCAGATCCAGAAGGCGACTCAGCGATGCCCGCGATGCTGCCACTCGTCCTTTGTAAGTACACGAAGACGTGCACATCACGTCGGGCAGTCATCATCTTTGTTTCTTCTTTCGTCCATCAAACTATCTATCCGTGTATTTGGTCGTGCTGATCCGCACTCAGTCCGACGTCCCTCCAAACTGCCTCCGCATCCCTCGCAGCTCTCTCCCTCTCCTCACCTGCGGTGTCTCACCGCTCTGTCCACGCTCCACACCCCATTCAGGTCCCTCGAACAGTTTCCATTAAGAATACCTCCGCACTTGATCCCGCCAGCGTCGACGACTCCCACCTCTCCGTATCCCCCCCTCAATCATATACTCCACTCCCATCCATCAACGGAATAAAGTCGGGACGCAAACGAGGAACCACATTCACGTGCGAAAGTTGTTCCAAGGTTGGACCGTTCCTCCATGACATTTCGCATGCTCATGGAATGTATCCTGTTCAGGTCTATCGACATCCGTCATGCTTGATCAAGCACCGCTGGGAGCATACTCCCCAATGGCGAGAAGCGTCCAAGTTCGTACTGAGTAAACACCAACAGGTGCAGCTCCTCGAGGTTGGTCATCTTTTACTTTATTTTATTGGCCTTCCCAGGAGTCTTTCCCCCTTGCGAGCGCCTGTTTCTCATCCCTTTTTCGGACTGGTTGGGTATTTGACGCTAAATTATATTTGGTTAGGCCGCCGCGATCCTTTCGCACCTCTCGCCTTCCTCAGCTTCCTTGCCTGAAGATCGCTCTTTATGGCCGTCCTTTCTCTCCGGGGGGCTCGTCCCTCCACCTGCCTCGGTGTCAAGCAGCGGAGTAGAGCCCGCACCGACGACGATCGCTGATCCGCGAATTACACTAGCCTCTAGTGTCCACTCCATGTCGCCTATCTCGAGTTCTGTGCCTGCGAGCTCCGTGCTAAGCTCAGAATCGCCCGGGCCGCGGTTGCACGACTACCCGATTGGTGGTAGTGTCACCCAGGTCCGTCCTGGGTTGTTGGGCTTGCCAACAGCACCGATGCGGGTACCAGCACAGCATTCCGCTACGAACGAGGATGACGCATTAAATTTACTTGCGCTACGCTCGGCAAGTGTGACGTCTGGATCGTGCGGATCGTCGGCGTCGGCATCAAAGCCGTTTTCTTCGTCGTCCCATTCACGTGCTCACTCACATTCACACTCACTGTCGGCACCGCACGTGTGGAAGGAGAGGGAACGCCGACGGTCGAATGCATATGAGTATGGGTTTGTGTCTGGCTCCGCCGCATACTCGCATGCGTCCCAGTCAAACGGCGGATGGTCCCTTCCGCGCTCGTCGGTTCGATCCAAATCTGGCTCGGCGGGGTCTCGGTCTCGGTCACAGTCTACGTCGGAGAGTCAGAGCGATGATGAGGACGAGTCGGTGTTGCAGGACGAGGTCCACCCACACAGGGAAGTCGATTCAGATGATGGAATGGTGAGACCCAGAGTGTATGGATCCCGTGTGCGCGCGTGGAAGACAGAGGATGGGGATGATGGAGTTGCAGGTTTCAGCCTGCGCGAGGACGAGCAGGAGGTGGCGGAAGATGATAAGAGCGTGATGAAGAGCCCAGCACAGACGTGGGAGGGTATGGAGATGGAAATGGAAATGGATTGAGCCGGCCCGTTGTGGCCCGTTTCCTCGACACGTGGCTGGGCTGGGAAAATCCGGGTCTTGGTGATGGCGGTCTTCTCTTTCTCAAGGGGTTCCACAGCCCGCAACTGTACTTTTGCATTCTCCTGGGGGCAGATCTATGTAAGTATTTAAGGCCATTCTCGAGACGGACTCGGGCGATTCTTCAAGTGTACGTATCATGGAAAGGAAATGGGAATATTTTTTATCCATGAACAGCTCCTAGAGACACAAGAAGTATGAACTGTCACTCGGATCAACAACAAAATCGGATGGTATTGGCAGCTTCCGGTGCACGCCAGTTGCATGCCCAACTTTCAACACTTGATATGAAACCTTGACCACATAGGCGAATACCAAATGGTGTCCGCTCGAAACGCGATTTTCAGGTTTGAGGGATCAATATTCGGACTCTACAAAACGGAAAAGTAGGTTCTGCGCATCCCGGCACTATCGCACTTGGCCGTTCTGATCACGGAAAAATATAGGTTCACACGCAAGATATATCGTGTGGCTATCTCGCTTGTTCTCTTCTCTGGTTTCATGGTTGACTACAGTGCTGAGCAGAGTGGCATGCGGGCTATCTGACATGCACTGCCATTCGCTGGGCAGAGGGGGGGTATCCGACATCCACATGCTGCTCGCCAGATAAGCCATCCTAGTCTCTGAACCGACGGGTTTCACTGAAGCTCCGTGCAGCTCTTCGATGTTTCTGAAACGTGCCGTCTACATTCATCGGAGCGGTCCGGCTGTGCCAGTGGAAAAGAAGAATGGAGAATACTTCCATGTTCCCCGCGAGGGCGACTCGGAATCCTGGTCGGTCAATAGTAGTTCTTCAGAGTTCTGCCGCCTCGGCAGTTTGATCCGCTGACTACATTCACATAACATTGGATCTGGTCATTGCTGTCGGTCCTCCCCACTACTGACTCAGCATTATCAATATTAAAGTTTGAAACAAACTATCTGCCATCATTGGACTCAGCTCTTATTGCATCAACGGATTTGTAAGCCTGTCGAGATGATCGTCATGGTTCTATTGAGGGTGCGTCTTCCCCAAATCGAGAGCTGGCTCGGTGATTGAGATACCTGTTTTTTCGTAGCGACGAAAAGAGCTAATCTGGTGTTGAGAATCCGCGTTAATGAGCAAGGTTGGCTCTTTGGCAGACTGGCATGAGTGAGCGCGAAGAGAACACACGATGCCAACGCTCTAGGCAGACGCCTGAACCGTCAAGAAGACACAAGGCCCAAGTTTTTCCATCCAAGTATGTCCAATAAAATATTCTAATACACACTAACACCTGAAACTATTACTACATGACATCGGGCATTGCGGCGGTGCCTTGGAGACACTGATCATATAAAAACTGGACCAGTGAGCCACGAACTTCAACAGAACACGCCTTTCATCCTCTCATCAACATGCAATTCTCCCCCGTTTTCCTATTTCTTGCTGCAGCGACCACTGTGGTCATCGCCGCTCCCGTGCGTTGTTTTTGCAACGATGGTATTTTTGTTGTACTGAATCTGGATTGGTTCTTGTTAGGCACACTTGGGGGATCATGAACTTGTGGTGCGGGTTGCACAGTCTAACGATCCAGGAGTATGTCCCAGTTGTGCCGCCACTCACGCCACGAATGCTGATGATACCATCATTGCCACAGAGTCCTGACTGGAAGCGTGGACCACAGGTACGTTCCAGTTGTGCCGCCGTTCACGCAGTGAATGTTGATCATGCTTTCGTAGTCACATGATGTTGACTGGAAGCACGACTGAATGGAAGCCGGATGGCCCGCCCAAAGCAACTTGTACCAATTCTTGTTTTTAATCATTTCGTCGTCGTCTGAATAAGACGTACATCTTTTGTTTCATCGGAGGGCAGATATGACGTCGAATTAATTTCCTTCTGACTGTTTTGTTGAATACCTTTTTTAACGTATTTTCGAACTGGAAAAGCGCCGGTCAGCTAGGTCAGCCGTCTTTTCCCTTACAATATATTCTTTCAGATGCAAATTTGATTCAAATTTTGGCAAGACCGTGATGACGAAACTGAGTTGCGGTTGCCGCCTTACCGGCATTCAATCATTTCGGCCCTTCGTGCCGCCGCTTAAGGTCTCGAAGAACGCACCTAAACGCTTCATGAATGTGACGCCTTCTATGTCACTCGTGGCAATGCACGCCACTGGCAGTCGAGACTCGAGAATACTATCCTCCTGTTGGGTAACTTCGCAGCCAAGTGACTTCCTTTAAATCTCAATTTTTTCTTCATCTACATGGCTAGCTATTACTTGTAGTATATTCTGGGTTCAGCGAGCGTGAACAGGCACGATCAGTGCAGAATTGAGCGAGATAACCTGGTGAAACAGAGGTCGTCACGCACCTGCCTCGGAACTGTGCCCATGATGGCTGAGAAATTTGATTGCTCAATCCACCACATTTTTGTCTTGGGACTATTATTGATCTCATTTACGGTTGTAATCTATCCAGGCCAAACTGTGAGAACATGTTTGACTGTTTTCCTACCAAACGCTTGTCTCTTCGGCGCTGGAGAGCGGAATTAGACTTGTTAATGGGCTCAGGGTTTGTGGTTGTGTTGCCACATCGTTGGGGTCAGACCTACAATGTGTAGCTAATAATGACACCCTTGGACCGTGCGGTCAAGGGAGCGTGGCGAGCTGTACGGGTTTGTTAACTGCAAGCACAGGGGAAGCTGAGTTTGATTTTGAGTGATGTCATCCGTTGTGTGACGAAGTTATCCAAGGTAGTACCAGAAGCATTATATTTGTCCATTCAGCATGCTCTACAAATTTTATCGAGCAACAATAGCGGCGCTACTTTCCGCGTAACAATCACAGTTTTCCGTTTCGAGTGGCGCATATTCGCTCCAATAATCCATCGTGTCTCAGACCGTAACCACCAACAGTATTAGCGATCGCAGGTCGCATATCTTGGCGAGCCTGCTTTTGTACTGGCTCCTAAGGCAGATTTGTGGACGAAACGATGCCACGGATCATGATCGTGCGTTCTCGCTAGGCAGACGAAACGTTTCCAACGAAGAAATGGACACTCTTCCCAGCGGATGTTTCGAGGGTGGGGCCCCACCCTCGTGCCACACGTTGATCTTGGACTCCAAGCCTAATATATCGAATGGAGAAACAATTCAAGCATAATTCATCTTACTCACCGAAAGTAACGATACAAGTACCATAATCAGGTGATGTTGTTGTTTGATCATGGTCTCTTCGTCAGGAACGTCGGGTTTGTCAGTGAATGTCTGACATGACGGTCGGAGTCGACAGCGGCATTAAACTTCGTTGCTCAACGATGGCATAGAATAGGAACTGCCGAGTTTATCGGATTTGAGGGTTGGTCTTGCCTCCCTCACCCGACGTGTGCGCCATTGCTTGCTCTGAGTCTCGCGTACCGTGACTGTTGCGCACTCCACTGAGTGTCGCTGCACGTCGTTATATCGGTTGCTTTAACGTCAAACATCTCGATGCAGGACGGTGACCGTGCAACGAGTGGATGCCCTAGGTTTTGAGTTCTTGTGATTGGTACTTACGTCC
>JBBPTB010001027.1:0-11526 GCA_038093875.1 Boletus tylopilopsis
CAATCTGCACGCCCAGCTCGTACTCCCAGTCGCCCAACCCGAGCAGCTCGGCCCACCAGCCGCCTTTCCGCGGTCCAGCGAGCGGGTCGACACCGATCGAGGCACACATCCGCTGAAACGCATGGCGAAAGTGGGGATCGCGTCGGATCGCGTCGCGGTGCGTCGTGGCAAAGTGCGTGAGCGCGGTGCGGAACTGGGTCAGCTGGGACTGGAGGTGGTCGACTTGTGCTTTGGAGAGCTCGGACGAGAGCGTCGCGAACGAACGTTGGGACGCTTGTTGTCGCTCAAAGGCTGCTAGACCGACGCCTCCCAGACGATGCATGGTCGCGACGAGAATTCGGGAATTCAATATTTCTCACACAGTGGCGGGGTTACCAAGCGTAGATAAGATAAGATAAGACGTAGTATTATTGGAATCCCGACGGTTGTCTCATTTTACCCACCACGTCTCAAACGTACGCTTCGGAAAATGGGTCATTTGATAACGCTGGCAACGTAGGTGGTTACGACATTCTAATCAGTGCAGCGTCATTGAGTCGCCATGTTCACTCCAGCTGGTAATGTCTCGGGTTTCAACGGACGTGTCATTTCGCTGATCCCTGTAGTTCCCTTAATCAATGGGCTCTGGACTTTCAGGTTTTTTTTTTTTTTGCATCCCAGTCATGCGTGCTTCTCACTCTGCACATGACAGGGAAACTATGAACGAATCATCGAGAGCATTGCCATAGCTAAGCAACGGGGAGCAACGCTCAGAGTCGGTCCAGAACTAGAAATCCCGTGCGTTCTCATGACTTTTATCGAGAACACGTACTCAGGCGACACAGAGGTTATGGGTGCTATGATCACTTTTTAGAAGGTCCGTCTTGCCACGTTGGCGCAAACGGGTTGCGAAACGTCGTGCGACAGGAGACACCGTGTTGCATTCCTGGGAAGTCCTTGCAAAGATTCTTGCTGGCGAAGACACCATTGGAATCATGTGCGACATTGGCATGTCCGTGAATTCATGCAAGGCGCCCAAGCTGGTCATACGCTGACGCATGACGTTTAGGCCGGTCGTGCACAAGAACGTCATCTACAACTGCAGGGTGATCGTGCACGACAAGCAGATCCTCTTGATCCGTCCCAAGATGTGGCTTGCCAACGATGGCAATTACCGCGAGATGCGATACTTTACGCCGTGGATGAAACATCGCGAATGGGAAGACCACTTTTTACCCAGAATCATCCAGGCAGTCACGAAACAGGTGAGCTACGTGCGTCGTGTGTGTCTAGGGTGACGCGCTGATGAACGCTAGGTGAAAGTACCCTTTGGCGACTGCGTTGTGAGCACGGTCGATACGTGTATTGGGGTGGAACTTTGCGAAGAGCTGTTTACTCCCTCCAGGTTCGTACTAAACCGACCGACAGCGTCGAAAACGCTCACTGAGTAATACAAGCCCACATATCTCTATGGGGCTGGACGGCGTCGAGATCTTCACCAACTCGAGCGGCAGTCATCACGAGCTCCGGAAACTCTATACCCGCGTCGAACTTATAAAGGAAGCAACTTTGAAGGTGAGGCTAGCACCCCTCTGCGGCAGACGTAGAACTGGGATCTTACTCTTGTTCGTCAGCTCGGTGGTGTGTACTTGTACGCCAATCAGCAAGGATGTGATGGCGACCGACTCTACTACGACGGATGCGCGATGATCGCGATGAACGGCCATATCGTGGCACAGGGTTCCCAGTTTTCTCTCAACGACGTCGAGGTCGTCACTGCGACCATCGATATCGAGAACGTGCGCTCACACCGCACGTCGCGCAGTCGGGGACTCCAAGCTGCCATGACTGCAAAATACCATCGGATCGAGGTTCCGTTCGCACTCTCGACCGGCAAGTTTGGCGAAAAAGACGGAGAGCGCACGCTCGGCCTCAAAGCGATCCTCCACGAAGCTCAGTTCCACAGACCTGAAGAGGAGATTGCGTCCGTTTCTGTTGAGTGCTTCTGTTATTGTGTACTGAACACGTCCGTGATACCAGACTTGGACCTGCGTGTTGGCTCTGGGACTACCTTCGACGATCCCGCACGCAGGGATACTTTGTACCTCTCAGCGGTGGTGTCGACAGCTGCGCCACGGCAGTCATTGTGTATTCCATGTGTCGCCTGGTCGCCGAGGCTGCAACGCGAGCGAGTGAGCACACTCACTTCTCCATAATCGTCACTCATGCGGTGATTGTTAATAGACAAGCAAGTCATTGCGGATGCCCGACGCATTGCGGGGGAGCCCGAGGACTCAAGCTACATCCCATCGGACCCCAAGGAATTTTGCAACCGCGTCTTTCATACATGCTACATGGGCACCGAGAACTCGACCGCCGAGACCAAGAAGCGGGCAAAAGACCTCGCGGAGGCGATCGGAAGGTACGTAGTGTGTCTTCCTTCTTCCGCGTGCGGGGTGGATTGACGGTGACTACCAGCTACCACGTCGATCTCAACATGGACGCCATTGTCACGTCCGTCCGCGACTTGTTCGCCTTTGTCACCGGCGCGCGACCGCGATTTCGGGCGCATGGGGGTACGGCAGCGGAGAACCTCGCCTTGCAGAATATTCAGGTAGTCTCGTCTGTGGATCTCGGTGGCACACTCATAAGAGTGCAACTAGGCACGATTGCGCATGGTCCTTGCGTACCTGTTTGCGCAACTGCTTCCTTGGGTGCGAGGGACCCAAGGTGGGCTTCTCGTGCTGGGCAGTGCCAACGTAGACGAGAGGCAAGCTGTACTTTTCGCCGCACGAGTTGGGGGTTCTAACGGGTCGAGTCGACAGTCTGCGCGGATACTTGACAAAATACGACTGCTCGTCAGGTCAGTGACACGTTTTCGTTTTCACCCACGTCAACATCTCACAATGTCTGTTTAGCTGATATTAATCCCATCGGGGGTATCAGCAAGATGGATTTGAAAAAGTTTATTGCCTATGCACAAGGGGCGTTTGACTTGCCCATTCTGAGGAGGTACGACGATTTCGTGAACCTTCCCTGATCGACATACTATATTCGAACCACAGCTTCTTGGACGCGATCCCGACGGCCGAACTAGAACCCATCTCAGAGACGTACATGCAAGCGGACGAGGTACGTTCACCCGCGCCTGCATGAGCCGAGACGCCGCGTCGTCAACCGTTGATTCGCAGGCGGACATGGGCATGACCTATGACGAACTCGCCGTGTTCGGACGGCTGCGCAAGGTGGAAAAATGCGGACCGTACAGCACGTTCACCAAGTTGGTGCACGAGTGGGGGTCGTTCTTGTCGCCCGTTCAGGCAAGTCCCGTGTTCTTCCCCTCGACGGCGCTGAACGTCCTACGCTCGCCGTCCAGATTGCAGACAAGGTGAAGTTGTTCTTTTTCGAGCATGCGCGGAACAGACACAAGATGACGACGTTGACGCCATCATACCATGCGGTCAGCGATCGTTCTTGTTCTCTCGCGCAACACGTCGTCGCTGATTCTGCGTCGTCATTCCTTCTTCTTTTTTTTCTGCAGGAATCGTACAGTCCGGACGACAACCGTGCGCACGGTTTTTCTTTTTGTGACATGAACTCGACGCTTTGAACAGGATTCGATCTTCGTCCGTTCTTGTACCCTTCGCGGTTTCCCTGGCAGTTTCGAAAGATCGACCAGGTGGCGGCCGTGTTGCCCGACAGGTCGAATGTTGGACCTGACAAGGCCAAGACCGACTAACTTCAACCGGGTCACTACGGGCGTGCTATGGTAGCGGAAAACGAAATGTCAAAACGGAGAGGGAGCAACGAGCTATGGGTTGAGCAACCGAGTATACAGAAATGATGTGCCAAGTGTCGATACAGCTATACGAGGAATAGTGACCCACGATTGACGAACATCTACCAACCTGGGTACAAACATCCGTCAACCCGTCCCTCTCGGGATCGTGTCATAAATGTGACTGAAATTCTGGCCAACCACGGTGGCAGCCACGGTAGTACCCTTGTCGAACGACAGGGACGTGTTTCTCGTCACCTTATCCTGGGGGTCCTAGCACGACTCGGATGCTCAGGATGATGGCCATGCCGTCTCTCGGATCTTGGATTTTATCTCTTACTTGGAAGTAGAGTTACTGGTCGTGTCATACCTCAGTACGGCCCCTGTAGATCGTTTCCTTGTTCCCAACTTCATACATAGCACCCCTCGTCAGCGACGAAGATGGGCTTTCGCTGCACTCCACGGTCCAACAATTTCCCCGTCGGACAGCCCGTGCGTCCCGTTTCTCATCTTTTCTTGCCCTTCCTAAGTCATCGTCAAGCACCGTGCTACAGACGAAAGCGTCAGATTCATAGAGAGCATCTTCGAGTGCTTCACATTACGTTTGTATGCCTCACCTACGAGGACTTCGACCTCGTTACGGCCAACGTGCAAGTGGTCACTCACTCCCCGTTCCACACATACGTCCCCTTCCTTCCTTCTTAACTGCTCGTATCTCTCACGTCGACATGGGTACTACAGCCTATGCTGCCCAGCATTCGTATCCCTACGAACACGCCCAGTGTGTCGGCGGTATTGAATCCATCAAAGTCAACATCATGCTCCGACTGTATGCCAACAGGTGACACGTCTGCGTCGGTCTTCAAGGTTTGGTGCATGTACTCCCGCAAGTGAGTGGATCACCGATAGCGGCCCCAATTGACAAAAGAAGCATCTCCGTGGCAGAAATGTTTCAGATGGACGAGATTTGCTAAACTGTGGCGCTGGTAACCAGGGGACGCAAGGAACCGGGTCCAGAGATGGTCTCACTCCACCAAGTGTCGATACAGTAAACATCCGCTTTTCTATCTGTACATGAACATCTACCAACACTTGTTGTTTCCCTCGCCCTTGCTGAGTATAAACCCATCCCTCGCGAGATCGCGTCATAAATACTTGAAGGTGACTGAATTCTGGCCGGGCTTGACTGTAGCCACGGTAGTGACATTGTGGGGCGACACGTTAGTATCATTGTGGTGCGACGGGGTAGTACCATTGTGCGACACAGTGGTACCGTTGTGGTGCGACGGGGTAGTACCGCCGGGGCGCGACATGGCAGCACCGTCGTAGTACGACACGTTAGAGGTTTGCGCCTCCCTATGCTGGGGGGTATAGATTTGCCCTGTCGGACCGTGCGCCACAGCGTCCGTAAAATTCAACGTGCCAAACTTGCAGATTTCGTGGTAGTTTGTCGAATTTCCACTGTCTCGAACGCTGGACATGAACCACTTTACTTTCTTCCCACAGAGTTTGTTTCGAAGACTAAGGGCCAGGGTTCGATTTACCCCGGTGTTGGTATTCACGAGGGAGAAGGAGCCGGTGGGAGAGCGTTCGGACGGCGCGGTGATATTGAACTTGATGAGATCTAGAGCATAAATTCCGATAAATTCCTTGGGGAATATATAGTAGTTGCCTGAGGTCGCGACCCAAGCTATTCCAACAATGAGAACGAAAACATGGAGATGGTCATGCTCGCTTCCTGACCTTCGAAGAAACTGGGCATTGTGTTAGCATGGAGGTTGATACCGAGCGTGACAGAGCTGAGGCACTCTTCATCGTCGAGGGTGATAAAAGCAGCGACAGCATCTTGAGGTTTTCCCGACACAAGTGGAACTTTGAGCGTGGCGGCAATGGATTCAAAGGTTCCCTATAACTCGTGATGAGATCCCGAAAAAGATCATTCAGAAGATTCGGGGGCACACCTCAACTCGGCTGGTAATGACGACACCTCCAGATGCGGCGTGGTTGGTTGCCAGAACTGCAGAGGCGAACAGGAAGGTGGAGATGAGGACGGGAAGGGGGGGCATGGTGAGTGTCAACTTAAAATGATGGTCTGTAGGAGACTGGGGGGGCAAGCGGAACATCGTACTATTAAGTATGGATGAGTATTTCATATTTTTGATAAAAAGATAAGGATCTGGCTTCAGGGAACGGTGACGGTCTTTTTGTAACAGGCGAAGCGACTCTCGCAGTCCGCTAGCCGTAGGTATTCCGTGTGTCAGCTGGGGCTTGATTCATCGCACACTATTCTACTTCCGGGAGTAGTGCACGAGTTATGGCAAGGGCAGCTAATTTGAGAAGGACGTCGTGCCATTGACTCGGAATGGCTTGCCCAAGACTGTGCCTGAAAGGTTCGTGGACAGTCTTGCCCTGGTATAGTGTTACAACGGGAACTTACCTCCCTCGACATCAGTAGCGCGTGTTGAGTAGGGTACAGGCGAAAACCCAAATATTAATAACCGGTTTCAGTTTTGCGACCCCATCATTCCTTTTTTTTTTCCCTCAGGCAGGAATCGTGCAGTCTGGACGACGACTGTGCGCACCATTTTTGTAATATGACCTGACTAGTTGCGGGTCTCTGGGTGGTTTGACGTGCGCTTTGGAACAGGCATCGATCTCCGGCCGTCCTTCAAGGTACCGCGCGGTTTCCGTGGCAGTTTCAAAAGATCGACTGCAGTAGGTATACTGCCCGACAGGTCGAACGTAGGACCTGACAAGATGGCAAGACAGGTAGAACAGTGGCGTTGCGGGCATGCCATGGTCATGGCCAAGCAGGGCGGACGAGCAGCGTGTACGTCAGAGTTGTATGTAGGCCTATATTCTGGGCACAGCCTTCGGCTATGCCCGAATGTCCTCAACCCCTCCTCAAGACAAAAGAAATGGGTCCGACAAGGTCACACCTGTTGCCGTCCCATGCAGTGGATCCACCTTGGCCCGTCAGGATGTACCCCCGTTGACTCGCTTTCCAGACTTTACTGCAAAGGCCGCGTCCTCGGCGACAAGCGCGCCAAACGAAACTCGAAACCCAACACGTCCCTATCCAAATAGAAGGCGTGGCTACCAAAGAAGACGCACAGTTCTACCTTGGAAAGGTCTGCTCTCACACGCTACTTCCTATCGCACCTCGCTCAATCCATCCTCAGCGTGTCACTTATGTTTACAAGGCCAAGCGGGAATCGCGTTATCTGGGGGTGCGTGGAAGTAGATGTCTCACCCCGGTTGCGCCTCACTTCTGCGTATAGTCGTGTCGCTCGCCCACGCGGAAATCCTGGCGTCGTCAAGTCAAAGACCTCTAACCTTCCACCACGGGCGTTTGGCGTGAGCGTGCGCATTGTGCGTTCCATCTCATGTCCCTTGGATCTCCCAGCGCCAAATGCATTCGCATAGATGCTCTATCCCTCCAACATCTAAGTCTCGTCTTTAGTCGAGGGCACCCACTAGTACCTGTGTATGTTGGTATCGACGCATCCAAGAACCTTTTTCGTGCGTACGAGGTTGCATGTATACGATATTGAAAATAAAAAAAGGTCAAAAATACCTTATGCTGGCGAGACTTCCAACGTGGTGCTGATGAATATGGTTCAGTTCCGCCGCATTGCGCTTCCCCAAACGGTCAAGTTACGCACCAGGGCCCAAGATCTACAGATCTCTCGTTATGCGACGCGTGGAGCTGTGCGCTCGCTCTCTCGAGCAAAGACATCCCAAGTATCCTCCGAGTCACCGTTGCCATGGGTGGGAGCAGATGTGAGTCCTCGCTATGTGGATCATGATACCTGGTCTGCAAAAGTTGTCAACGATGGTCTGTGCATAACTTGCTTTACGTTGAACCTGCTCCGTAAAACTGATCAGACTTGGCTCGTATCATCGGACGGAATGCATTCTTGTGTCCGTCCCAGTTGGCCTTGCGCTAGGATAAAGTTAAAGCCACTACGCTCCGGCTGCTTGCATGAAGACATCATTTGTGTATCAACTCTTCGAGTGGTGAAAGCCGCAGGTAGCAGCTAGTCGGCCGTCTCAATTTTTTAACGTCCATCTGTGGCCTGACTGGACTGTTTCCAGCGACCTCCGTCTCTAAGCGTGTTGGCGTGGATTGGAGCTCGTCTTATTTCAACCTCTATTTGGAACATACGTCCGCGGTATTCCCTCGCCACAAGCGGTCAGCTCTCTCTTCGAACTAGCAGCTCACACGTCGACGGTAATGTCAGTTATCACTCAGATCTGCCAGTGCATCTGTCTATGAGCCATCATCGAATCGGTCAAGTACCGTGCGACAATTCATGAATTTTCACCTCAGCAGTGAAACACCGCCCGCCGTAGGGTGTTCTGTCAGACATATAAGAGCATGGCGTCGTCAATTCCAAGCTCAACCTTCCAGATCGCGCTGGTTAGAATCTACGTTCGCCATCCGCTTCACATCCGCTTTCGTCTCTAGCTTCCTGTCTGTTTCTGCCGTTCTCGCCGTCTACCTCCCGCCTTCAAACGTTGCTGGTGTCATGGTGACCAAGCTGTCCGTGCGTCGTTAATTTATTGAACCGCTTATTGCTTGATCTAACCCTTTGTTATCATCGTTAATGGCACTTTCGAAGTTCCATACATCGAATTTTACCATGAGCTAGATGCTGCTTATATTTCCGTCGCTATCCATAATCCTTCCAATTGCCCTGGCTCACTCGAGGTCGGTGTGGCCCCTAGATGCGTGGGGGGTAAGCCTACTTACCAAGGTAAGGAAGCGTTGAACGATGATTCCACAATTTATCTCACCTTGCGTATAGCTTATTGGGTGCACTCTCCCGACCTCGAGTACTACCTTTCTGATCTCACGATCAGTGAAGGAAACCAGATCTACGTTGAGATTGTTCGGTCCTCTATGGGGATCGAGTTCATTGCGTCCCATGTCGAAGTCAGTGACACCGGCATTCTGCGTCCTGGGTGGGGTCCGAGGCTCTGTGGGAACAACGTGTCATGGTTTACGAGAGACCACATCATCATCGACAAAGTCCAGCCCATTCCTAAATTTGCCCCCATCAAGGACGCACGAACTCGAGGCAATGGACCAGGCTGGTAGGTGGCATGGACTGCAGATGCACTGGGATGCAGCTGACGGTTGGAATCACGGAGACTGGAAACTGTTCAACATTTGCGAACTGAACCTCGATGACCATTGGTGGTCCGGAATCTGACGGGCATGCCTTCGATATCACTTGGCAACTGTAGTTATCAGTTCCTTTTTATTTATTTATTTCACCCTTGCCTATGTTTGTTTCAATAATATCACCTTGTAATTGATCAGGCTGGGCCAACTTGGACATGGAGGATTTAAGTACCTCCCTGAAACCAAGGGTCAAGTGGATCGACAGCTGACATATAGGAACACAACGAATTGAGAGGTCTCAATCAACGGTGGTCGTGATGATCGTTGTCAGCCTCTCGACGTCCATACTGGGAGCCTTGGGGCTGTCCGGATGGTCGGAAAATTCAATTCTGAGACTTTGTGGCCAAGTACAGCACTGCAGATACTTCATTCCTCATGACAATCAACACGGAACTAGGCTTATAGAGACAGAGACAAGAGGTGGTAGGATTTTTTTTTTTTTGATAACTACGATCGCAAAGTGATGATGAAGGACTCCCCGTCGGAACCGTCGGTTTTCGTGGTCCAATCGGAACCATTTCGATACCCAATGGATAAGCTCTCCACGCTCTCAGGTTCGTCCACTAAGCTGGCCCCCGATCCATACCACCTACCAGCCTGATCCATTGCCCCGAGTTTGTACATCCTGACGGGGGTAAATTTAGGAATGGGCTGGAGTTCGTCAGTGACGATGTTGCCTCTCGTAAACCACGACACGCTGTTCCCACAGAGCTTCGGACCCCACCCAGGACGCAGAATGCCGGTGTCGCCGACTTCCACATGGGCCGCAATGAACTCCGCCCCCGTGGAGGGCCGAATAATCTCAACGTAGATCTCGTCTCCTTCACTGATCGTGAGATTAGAAAGGTAGTACTCGAGGTCGGGAGAGTGCACCCAATAAGCTATACGCAAGGTGAGATAAATTGTGGAATCATGGTTGAACGTTTCCTTACCTTGGTAAGTAGGTCTGCCCCCCACGCATCTAAGGGCCACACCGATCTCGAGTGAGCCAGGGCAATTGGAAGGATCATCCATAGCGACGCCAATATAACCAACATCTAGCTCATGGTGACATTCGATGTGTGGAACTTCGAAAGTGCCATTAACGATGAGAAAGTTTGCCTTGGATGGATGACAAAGGGTTAGATCAAGCAAGAAGCGGTTCAATAAATTAACGACGCACGGACAGCTTGGTCACCATGACACCAGCCATGTTTGAAGGCGGGAGGTAGAAGGCGAGAACGGCAGAAACAGACAAGAGGGTGAAGACGAAAGTGGACGTGAAGCGCATGGCGGACGTAGACTCAAACCAGTGCGATCTGGAAGGCTGAGCTTGGGATTAAACATGCACCACGACCCCATACTCTTATATGTCTGACAGGACACCCTACGACGGGCGGTGTTTCGCTGCCGAAGTGAAAAATTGTTGCATGGTACTTGACCGATTCGATGGTTCACCGACAGATGCACTGGCAGATCTGAGTGATAATTGACATTGCCGTCAACGTGTGAACCCGCAGTTCGACGAGAGAGTCGACCGCTTGTGGCAAGGGGCATGCTATCGCATTGCGCAATTTTGCAGCAAGCGAATACCGCGGATATATGTTCTGGTGCTCTTAGAGGCAGTCGCGGGAAACAGTCCAGCCAGGTCGCGGAGGGACGTTGAAAATCTGAGACGGCGTTATTATTGATAAAATTAGATCCAACAATGCTTGGATCACCGTTGGAAAGGGGAAAAAGGTGGTGGTAGGCGGTGCTACAGGACCGCCACTCCGCCAGGACTCCTGGTACCTCTCGGAGGGACCTCCGAGGTCTATCCAGAATCCGGACCAAAAGACAACAGCAGCACACCCAAGTCCACTCGAAACCATAAGAGAACGCAATGAGAAAAGTGTCCGCCATCGCGTCAATACGCCAACGCCCGTCGTCGGTGATCAAGAAACGCCAGTCTGGGCTGTCCGTGGGAGGGAAGCATGTGTCAGGGTAAAGGGGCGATGAAGTGACGAACCGAAGGTGGGGACAAGGAGGCAGGTATATATGCACTAGACGGAGGTCAACAGGATCACCTTCGAGTTCGGTGGCGCTGCAGGCATAACCATCGATTTATATCTTTGTGGGGGCTCAGGAATCCTGGCGAGACCGGACGTGCCATTTGTTCGCATATATTCGGAACGCGATGTTGACATTGACGGTTCCGACACCGCCAGCGTGTTGGCCACGTTCCCAGGGATAGGCAGCCCAGACTGTACCATGCTGGCGTGAGGAAGAGATGTGTAGTTAAGGGCTGTCTGACGGGGGACGCTGTTGGCCCGGGGAGGGAGTGCAGCGAGACGGTGCCAGTGGTTGCGCTGATCTTTATAGCGAGGGGTCATAGTGTCAGAAACAACATCATGGTAGCGTTGGTGGCAGAGTGAGGAATTGGGTACATGGGTCCAAGTCTGGGAGCGGCGAGGGCGTGGGATCTTTTAGATTTCAACGTCGCGCCACCACGCCAGTACCTTGGTCTATCATAGCGGCAAAAAGCGGCGACTCGTTAGAGATCATTGATAGACACTGTTCCTGTGAGTTGAAGGGAGTTGACAGGCACACCCGTTTCCGC
>JBBPTB010001028.1:0-11517 GCA_038093875.1 Boletus tylopilopsis
GGTCGTGTCGCGAGGGCTAGGGTCCATGGTTACCCCTAGGGCCGAGGGTGTCTGAGGTTGCCCCTCCGGGCGTAGTCGCGAGTGTCGAGGGAACAAGGGTTACCCCTCGAGTGTCACAGTTTAGCATTGTGGTGGACGTTGGTAGTTTACCGTCGTTCCGGACGTGAGGAGAAGGCTGAGGGAACGTGGTTACCCCTCAGGGGCCATCAGGGGACGATGGTGGGTCGGTGGTGTACTCCTAGACAATGAGTACTGCGTGAGCGAGCGTACGAGCTCCTCAGGGCGGAAGGCGTCTGCTAGGCCTTCAGGATAAGGGGCGTGTCCAGTCCGTCAAGGGCGAATGGTGAAGAACAAAGAAAAATAAACGAGGATCCGGCGTGTCTGGTCCGGCAACCAGGGAAAACCGTAACACCCTGCTGCTCTGCGATCACTGCCACCTGCTCCAGTCAGCTCCATCCAACTCTAAGTCAGTGATCACTCACCTTGTGCCTTGCCATGTTCTCTTCACAACAACACATCTCTGCCTCAGTTGCCTGCCTGATCTTTTCATTCTGCTCCTCTTCCAACCTATGCTGCTCCACCTCCACGCACTGACATGCTTTCTCTGCCTCACACTGCTTCTGCTCCTCCTCCTGACACTTGTGCTCAGCTTCAGCCTTGCACTCCTTCTTGTTACACTTACTGCGATGAGTCATCTCCTGGAACGTGGAGTCGACAGAGGGCAAAGTAATAGACGAAAGCGGAGACAAGAGAGAACAACAATAGGAGGATGCCGAGAGTGAGGATGCCCATTTGATAAGGTGACAGCTTGGGCAAGCACAAGCTGACGCTGCCTTCCGCACTCTTGTAAGAGCCTATTGGAAAGGCAAGTGGTCCCAGTTCCACTCAGATATGGTTGAGGCAAGTCAAGCCTTTGCATGGAATGTGCAAAGGGAGAGTTCTGTTGAGAGGAGAGGTGTTACAATGCAGTGGATTGTGTAGAACTAACTTGGGGTTCACTACTGTACATGCAGGGCTTATATACGATGTAGGATGGTGCACGGACCATTAGGAAATCAAGGGTGTTGCTAGCAACAGTGAAAAGTCTAGGATCAAAGAAGCTCCACTGTCAGGAAGAGCGGAAGAGAAAGGATCAGCAGATCGACAGGTGAAACAGTATCCAAGGTGACCCTACATGTTCATAGTGACATGCAGTCATACAACATCACATTTGGGTGGAAGCAGGGAAAACATTGGATAGGACCAGGTGTCCCATTGTGAGGAGAGAATAAGTCCAAAGAGAGCAAAGAAAAATAAATGGTACCAGGAAAACTGTAACACTTCTTGTGATGCCTGCGCTCCACTTGCTTCACGAGGCTCATCTCCTTGTTGTTGTCCATTTCATCCTCAATGTCAATGTTGGGCCAAGTCTTGATATCGGTGAGGTCGATCGTGTTGGTGGACATGATAATGGTTCATGGTCAAGAGCAAGTCCAGGTGACACCAAGCTTTATACACAAATTCAAGTGGAGTCTGAATTACTGCTTTGGCTGACATCATCGGTGGACCCCATTCAGTCTAGACTCAGCTAGGTGCTTTGCATTGTTCTTTGGACTTACACAACTCTGTTCAGGTTCTCAGGGGACTTCTTGCTCTGGGCCTCAAGGGCTCAGCCCTAAGAGGGGGATACTGTCATATCCCTAATCTTGGGCATGGCTCTCAACTCCAGGCAAGTCCAAACAGACTTGACTTAGCAGTTTTCAAGATGTCACTCTGAATTGATGGACTTGTGCCAGAGTTGTCAACTCTGGCCGGACTTCACTTATTCCCATTTGTATTAGTCTTGTCCCTTTTCGCTTGTCGTGTACCTGTACAGCCCACCGGCTTATCACCTCCCCATCTACATTCTTGCTTATTTGGGCTATGTTACACCACTCATTCAGTTCTCACTTGTACCCCATGGACTTTGTCATCTCTGGTCTGGACCTACTCTGGACTTCAGCATATAATCTCTGTACTCTGTATTCAACTCTCTTCAGTTTGAATATCAACTTAGTTTCCCTCTCCTCTCATCTTGGTCCTCCTCATTCTCTCTCACCCTCTTTTCTATACCACTTCCAAATACCAGGGCACGGGATTGGCAAGGGTGCAACATATAAGTCTTGTGCTGATGCCCTGCTCCAACCTCCGTTCTGTACCTCCACCAACATCTCTGTTGGACCTCTGGTCCCCCTTCATCCTTCTACTTGTTTTGCCCCAGACCTCCAACCAGACTTGAGCAGGAGGGACCTGAACTTAACACATTGTCGAGGTAGAACTTTTGATACTGGTGGGGGAGAGATCAGACAAGGGGGTAGAGGATGGGTCTGCAAATGATGGGGTTAACCTGGTTGAGGGCCTGAATGATTCCTCCAACCAGGAGGTGGTTAGAGAGGGGTCTGTTATAGTTTTCCCTGGTTGCTGGACCAGATCTGCTGGAATCATCATTTGTTTCTTCATTTTCCTCACCATTTGCCCTTGATGGACAGGACATGCTTATGCCCTGAAGGCCTGGCAGATGCCTTCCACCCTAGAGAGCTCTGGGAGCTTGCCTATGCAGTATTCATGGAGGAGTACACCACCAACTTGCCATTGTCCACTAACAGCCACATGTCATCCCCTAGGGATCTTTGTCCACAGATCACCTAGCTGGATCCACCTTGAAGAGGGATACCCCTCAACCATAGACCCTCTTCCCCTTATTATCCAACACTCTGCATATAGATATAGGAGTATGACGAGTCATGGTTGCTATAGGCAACCCTTGCACCGCCAAATGGATGAGAGTATTCCCATTGCAGCTAGGATACATTCCTGATCTGCTGTCACACCGCTCGCTGATCCTCATACACCTTGTTATGGACTACCAGATACCGGGTATGGATTACCGGATACCAGATTGTTTTTCTTCTTGTCATCGGACTTGTTCTCTCCTCACGATGGGATATCCGACCCCATCTGATGTTTCCCCCTTAGCCACTACTGTTCGAGCTTGTATGACCACGAGTCACTTCGGACTCGTGAGGTCACCTTAGGAGTGTTTTCCCTTGTCTCTCTGCTGTCCCGGTTTGTTCCGTTCTTCTTGACAGTGGAGCTCCATGTTGTACTTATCCCTCCACTGTCCCGTTTGTTCCGCTCTTCCTGACAGCGGAGCCCTGTTAACCCATAGATCTTCTCACTGTCGCTAGCGACACCCTGGTTTTCCCGACGGTCCGTGCGCCATCTCATGTAGTATATAAACCCTCTGTCGCAGTAGTAGGACTCCTTAAGTTAGTTCTACGCAATACACTGCATTGTGACTTCTCCCTCTCGATGGAACTCTCCCTTGGTTCATTCCAGACCAAGGCTTGACTTGCCTCGACCGTATCCAAGTGGAACTGGGACCACTCGCCTTTCCAATAGGCTCTTATGAGAGTGTGGAAGGCAGCGCCAGCTTGTGCTTGCCCAAGCTGTCGCCTTATCAAATGGGCCTCCTTGTACTTGGCATCCTCTCTCTGTTCTTTATCTGCACCTCCGCTTTCACTTATTACTTCACTCTCTGTCGACTCCACGTTCCAGGAGTTGACACAACGCGGTAAGCATAACAAAAGAACTAACTTACTTTTAGACCCTGTTCTCCAACAGTAGGTCTTACCCCCTACACCATTTCCCGCTTTCACGCCCCATCGTCTTCACCAGAACCTGTCGTGGATCCCACACTCCGTCGAGCGGTACCTCCCATTAGTGATTACCCTGCTCTTTGGAAGCTACCTAGTGATCACCCGGATTATCTTCCCCTACTGAGCAAATTCGGACGCACCGAGGACAAGGCCTTATACCAACTTAAGCAAAAGGAAGTAGCTGAGTGGAACATCAGAGAAGGGAGAGCGTCCGACAACCTCCCACCTCTTCCGAGCAGATCTCAATCCGACCCTCTTCCGGAACCAGAACAGGAACCGGAATCTCGCTCCCCTACCCCGCTACCCCCACTTCCTCCTTCTACCTTGGACTCCCCGTTTCTTCCAGAATGGCCTTTGCCCTTCGGCGGATATGCTCCCTTCCATCCGGACGATCCCCCTCCACCTGAGGATCCCCCTTTCTTCCCTACAGACAGTGACGACGAAGAAGACAATATGCCTGAACTAAAAGCTGGATTACCGGAAGAGTTCTCTGGAAACGGTGCCGATGCCAATTGGTGGTTGCATGCCATGGATGCATACTTTTCCATCAACGAGAAATATGATGACCGCGCCAAGGTTATCACTGCCCTGAACAGGATGAGTAAGGGCAAGGGACGGGTTTACTCTGAAGGATATTACAAATGTCTCACTAAAGGAACTATCCTACCTGCTGACAACACCTGGGCAAAATTCAAAGCCGACTTTTGAGCCATGATGGCTACCCATGACGAGGCTGCTGTGGCCAAGCGAAAGCTCTATTCGCTAACCCAAGGCCCGAACACTGAGGAAGCCTTCCATAAGTTCACTACCAAATTTCGCCTCCTTACCTCCCAGTCCGGATTACACGAACAATCCGGACTCTGCGAGATCTTCAGCAGAGGAATCCACACTGACCTCATGAAAATGATCCTCGGAGGAACAGAACCCACTACGGTTGACGAATGGATCGCCGCAGGAGCAAAATTCGCTCAACAATCCGAGCGGATTAGAGATATCAAGGGACGGAAGCCTGGATTCAGATACCAAACCGGATCTTCCAGCTACCGGGACCCCAACGCTATGGACGTCGATGCTATGAACGATTACGTTTGACTTTCCCCTGCTGAGCAAGCTCGTCTTATGAGAGAGGGCAAATGCTTCATTTGTAAGAAGCCGGGATGCTCCTCTAGGAACCACCGGGGTAATAGGGGACGAACCAAAGGAAGGTCGTACCCCCGCAATGATGGTAAGCGCCCACAGGAACAGACTCGGACTGCCGAGGATAAACCAGCAGAAACGAAGGAGGAGAAGAATGAGGCGATCAGACTGGTGGAACAACTGGTCGCCAAAGGACATGGAGTGAAGGAGATGACAGAGGCCCTGCGGGAGATCTATGTCGAGGATCAACCACCGAAATATCCGAAGGACGCAGGAAGCTCTTCGGAACAGGTAAATCAGGTCTGGACCGTCCCCCAAAGGAGGGGCAGGATCTCGGAAGAACGGGTAAAAGAGCAGCTGAGGAATTTTTAGAACGGCGTCGAGGACTGACTACTCGAACACCTAGAACAAACCCTGTTGTAGATTCTTTAGAGGAAAAGTCAATTTTAATCCCTCTACAAGTTTCTGCAATGGGGGGAGTTCACGTTGGACAAACCACCACCCTCATCGACTGCGGAGCCACCTCCTGCTTCATGGACGAAGGCTTCGCCCGCCGCAACAGATTTCCCTTCTTCTGACTTGACGAGCTGTGTGAGGCCTACAACACGGACGGAACATTAAACTGGTCCGGAACCATCCGCCATCGAACCCGAGTCACCATCTATATCAAAGGAGTCCCCCGCGACCAGGACTTCTTCATTGTACAATGTGGCAAACAAAACATGATCCTCGGGATGTCATGGCTGGCTGAGGTCAACCCACTCATCGACTGGACTCATGGGACTGTGGAGATTGAAGGAGATCCCAACCTCCCCTCCCGACGAGAGCCGATCCATCAGCGCTATCTCCTCCGCACTATGGGTCTTGACATGGACGACCGAATCGAACAGCGTCTTTATAAATGGAAGGGCATCGGGGATTATCTCCCCAAGAAGGAGTGGATACGAAGAACGACTCTCTCCACTCAGATTGCCCAGGGGACTGCCAAAGCTAAGGCGGAATTACCCAGGGAATACAAACGCTATAAGAAGGTATTCGAGGAACCTTCTAATGAGTTACCCCCGCCACGAAAGTTCAACCACAAGATCGAACTCAACAAAGACTTCCTGCCAAAGCAAGGAAAAGCCTATCAGCTAAACCCAGAGGAACAGGAAGCCTGCAAGAAGTTCATCGATGAACACCTTGCCTCGGGGAAGATCGAGCCTTCCAAGTCCCCGCAAGCGTCTCCATTCTTCTTTGTCCAAAAGAAGGATGGAAAGCTTCGACCCTGTCAGGACTACCGATATCTGAATTCCCATATGGTGAAAAACGCCTACCCGCTCCCGCTGATCGACGACCTTATCGGACAGCTCAAGGACTCGCGGCTATTTACCAAGATGGATGTCCGATGGGGATACAACAATATCCGAATCAATCCAGCAGACAAATGGAAGGCCGCATTCATCACCCCGTACGGGCTTTACCAGCCCACCGTCATGTTTTTCGGGATGTGCAACTCCCCGGCCACATTCCAGGCCTATATGAATGACGCGTTCGGTGACATGATCGCAGAAGGATGGTTAGTGATCTACATGGATGATCTCCTAATCCATTCAAAGGACGATCCAGCACTGCACGAGGAACGCACCAAATGAGTGCTGCAGCGTATGGAGGAACAAAAGCTGTTCCTCAAACTCGAAAAGTGTACTTTCACCACGAAGGAGGTGGAGTACCTAGGAATGGTAGTAGGAAAAGGAAAGGTGCAGATGGATGACACCAAAGTTGATGCTATCCGAGACTGGAACGCCCCCAACTCAGTTACCGCGGTCCGATCCTTCCTTGGATTTTGCAACTTTTACCGGAAGTTTATCCCCAGATTCTCGGACATGGCATGACCATTAAACGACCTTACTTGGAAAGCGCACGCCTGGAGCTGGACTGAAGTCCACCAGAAAGCGTTTGAATGCCTCCGAGACACCTTCCTCACCCGCCCGGTCTTGGTTATGCCGGACGTAAGCAAACCATTCATGATTATGACAGATGCCTCCCTGGTGGTGACCAGAGGAGTGCTAATGCAGAAGGACGGTAATGGAGATCTCCACCCGTGTGCCTATCTATCCAAGACCCTTTCTGAGGCAGAAAGGAACTACGACATCTATGACCGGGAATTGCTGGCGGTAATCCACGCCCTGGAAGAATGGCGTCATTACCTTACTGGAACCGAACATCCGGTCATGGTCCTCACGGACCACAAGAACCTCACCTACTTCCGCCAGCCACAGAACCTCTCCCGATGACACGCTCGATGGCAACTCTTCCTCCAAGAGTACCATCTCGAATTCCGCCACTGCCCTGGATCCCAGATGGGTCCAGCGGACGCCCTGTCCCGACCCGATGGCATAGATACGTCGTCGGACAACATAAACCAGGTCCTCCTCCCCGACCAGCTCTTTATTGTGTATATCAACACTGAGCTGAGGTCCAAACTCCTTGCCTCAACCCCGTCCGATCCGCTTGTGCTGAAGTGACTGAAACTCCTCAGCACGGACCATGATGAGGAAGCTCTCCCTACTTGCTATAATAATCCGGCCGACTGGGCCTATGCGGAGGGCATCCTCTATTATAAAGGATGGACGTATATCCCGGACTCGGACCTCCAGACCTGGATCGTCAAGGAATGCCACGAATCGGCATTCACCGGCCACAATGGATATTTTCACACCGTTGCAGCCCTGGAAAAAGATTATTGGTGGCCCGGAATGACCACTTTCGCCCGCCGGTTCATCAGTGGATGCGCTACCTGTCAGGCCAACAAAGTCCTGACACACCCTACCATTCCGGCCCTCTCCCCTATCCCTTCCATTGCGACCCGCCCCTTCCAACAGCTCTCCGTCGATCTCATCACCGGCCTTCCAATGAGTTCCGGTTTTGACTCTGTCATGGTTGTGGTCGACCATGGGCTTAGTAAGGGGGTCATTTTCCAACCTTGCACTAAAAGCATCAACGCCGCGGGGGTAGCACAACTCTTTTTCCATTCTGTCTTCAAACGATTTGGACTCCATGACAAACTCATCTCGGATAGAGGACCACAGTTCGCTTCAGCCTTCACCTTGGAGCTTGCCCGCCTCCTGAACTACGACGTCTCGCTCTCCACCGCCTACCACCCTCAAACGGACGGAGAGACGGAACGGGTCAACCAGGAACTCGAAACATACCTCCAGATCTTCTGTAATGGACTCCCACAGAAATGGTCTGAACTTCTGACTGCTGCCGAGTTCCACCATAATTCCGCCCGACATTCGGTGACGAAACAGACCCCGTTCTTCCTAATGATGGGATACGAACCACAGACTTATCCCCCCCTGGGAAAGGCATTCCTTCCGGCACTAGAGCAACGACTTTCCTCCTTGGAGAAGGGACGAGATGAAGCACTAGCTGCACACGATAAGGCAAGGCAATACATGGCGGAACGAATTTACTCAAAGTTTGTGCCCTGGAAAACCGGACAAAAGGTCTGGTTAGACTCCCGTCACCTTAACCTGTGCTACCCCACGCGCAAACTCGCCCCTCAAAGGGAAGGACCCTTCGAGATCATACAAGTACTATCCCCGATCTCTTATCACCTCGAACTCCCCCCTACCTGGAAAATTCATGATGTGTTCCACACCTCCCTGCTTAACCCGTATAGGGAGACTGAGGAACACGGGCTGAACTTCCACCCAGAAGCTCCCGATCTGATTGACGGCGAAGAAGAATGGGAAGTTGAAAACATCCTGGCACACCGAGGGTCGCCTGCCTGACGGTCGTATCTGGTTAAATGGAAGGGCTACTCCTCGGTGGAGAACACTTGGGAATCCACGCGCAATTTGCGCCATTCGGCAGAGCTGATACAGGATTACTGGGACCGATTGGCAGATAAAAACTGAATCCGCATGGCGGAAGTACTGGGAGAGCTATAAGGCGCACCGACTGGTGGCAGGCTCTCCCCCATTCTTTCCTACCCTACTATGACCGCCACCCACAACTTTGCCTCCCAGATCGCCACTTGCAATGACCTGCCCAACATCTTGCCAGTCTGAATTAACCACCTCCCTGCTGAATACTGATGATATGCCATCACTGCATTACTCGCTAACCCCCTCGTTCATCGAGGACTCTGGAACGACGCAGCCTTCATGGCTGACCAATCCCTTGTGGCCTTCGCCTCCGTCGCCCAATCCCTCAACATCACCCTTAGAGTCCAAGAGGGATCTATGGGGAATTCCATTGAGCCCCACCCCCTTCACGTTCTCATTAGAACCACCCTCGCTGACGCTCAGTGAACCCTCTCCCAGCACCTCCTGTCCGGAGGGATCATCCAGGCTCTCAACCGAGCCAACCCCCTCCTCTGCGGACCCGTCCTCCGTCCTCTTGTATGATCCTTACCCCACCAGTACCAGAGGTTCTACCTCGATGACAACGACTCCCCCTGGGATGATCCCTTCCACTCCTGGGAAGGAAGCTCCGAGGAGCTCAACCCCCTTTCCACTACTGCCCCCCACGATCCCCTTGTGGCACCCGACACCCCAACACCCACCCGGAGCCCTTCCCCCATTCCTGTGCCAACCCCTCATGTGTCCTCAGACCGAGGGGGAGATGATAGGTGATCTACTCCGGGAGTTCACCCCGGAACTCTTATCAAGAATCCCTTCAATGATGGGGGAGCGGTGGATCAGTTCCTTGCCACTATCCCCCTTGTCAACCGCCCCTCTACCACGCCTGTTCCTGCTGCCCAAAAGCGAAAAACCGTCAAGGGGCAGACTTATGTCCTTGGCAGGCTTAGCTCTTCGGACGCCAAGGGGAAATGAGCGGTCAAAAGCGACCCCGTGGTTGTTCCGGTCCCCTCACAGTCCGGATCCAGATCCAAGACTGATCCAGTTGTCATTGATTCGCCATCCCCGACTCCTTCCAGCACCCCATACCACCGCCTTCGATGTTTCATATGCAACGGCAAGAACCATTTACGGCCCGACTGTCCCAGATATACCTGTCCATTTTGCAGGAAACCGTCACCCGGCCACGCGCAAAAAGACTGTCCATTTCGGACCTGCCTACTCTGCGGACACCAGGGACACGCCAAGGACTTCTGTTGGACGAAACCGTCAATTGAAGACACCTACAACCTCACCGACTACGAGGTCAATGATGGCGATTGCTGAGGACAGGGAGGAGGGGGACTAGGGGGTATGAACGAAGGTGGGACTTCGCCCCATAGAGAGGGGCTAATGTTACGGACTACCGGATACCGGGTACGGATTACCGGATACCGGATTGTTTTTCTTCTTGTCATCGGACTTGTTCTCTCCTCACGATGGGATATCCGACCCCATCCGATGTTTCCCCCTTAGCCACTACCGTTCGAGCTTGTACGACCACGAGTCACTTCGGACTTGTGAGGTCACCTTAGGAGTGTTTTCCCTTGTCTCTCCGCTGTCCCGGTTTGTTCCGTTCTTCTTGACAGCGGAGCTCCGTGTTGTACTTATCCCTCCGCTGTCCCGTTTGTTCTGCTCTTCCTGACAGCGGAGCCCCGTTGACCCATAGATCTTCTCACTGTCGCTAGCGACACCCTGGTTTTCCCGACGGTCCGTGCGCCATCTCATGTAGTATATAAACCCTCTGTCGCAGTAGTAGGACTCCTTAAGTTAGTTCTACGCAATACACTGTGTTGTGACTTCTCCCTCTCGACGGAACTCTCCCTTGGTTCATTCCAGACCAAGGCTTGACTTGCCTCGACTGTATCCGAGTGGAACCGGGACCACTCGCCTTTCCAATAGACTCTTACGAGAGTGTGGAAGGCAGCGCCAGCTTGTGCTTGCCCAAGCTGTCGCCTTATCAAACGGGCCTCCTTGTACTTGGCATCCTCTCTCTGTTCTTTATCTGCGCCTCCGCTTTCACTTATTACTTCGCTCTCCGTCGACTCCATGTTCCAGGAGTTGACACGACGCGGTAAGCGTAACACACCTAGACAGTGGATCTCTATTACCATACAATTCCCTCTTGCTGCAGAGCACTGTTCTTGACCCTCTGTCCAGCCATGTATGCCCAATGGACCCTTTAGCCATCTAGTGCATGTGTCAGTCAAGGTTCACATTTCACCTTGACTTCCTATTTGATCCCATTGATTCTATGTGATCCTCTTCCACTCTTCTTGACAGCAGGATCCCATTTGACCTTTCGTCTTCTTCCTGATGTGGGAAGGCCTTTGTTCCTCCTTAGGAGGACACCCTTAGCCCTGATGGTCTGTTACACTTACTGTGAGCACGTGCCCAAGCGGAATAAACGTTGGGACCGAAGAGAGGTTGGATCAATAGTGGCCGAAGGCAGACCTTATGCACTGTGAGCTAGAGGCCCAGCGAAGTGCACATCCTGTGCACAAGATGAGGCCGACGACCAACTAAGGTGTGACCTACGACGGGCTCGACTTGAGGGCGAGCGAAGGGCGTGAAATGCGAGCAAGGTCAAGAGGGATGAGGTCTTGACGTCCTGGCACCAGTACACCAGTAATCAAGTAGTATTGCAAGGGCCCACTCAAGGGCAGCGCGAAGATGCAGTAGTACAGGCGTAGAACTAGCTTAGAGATCACTAGCTAGTACTCTGGCACTCTATATACCATCCAGAATGGTGCACAGACCATCTGGGCAAAGGGTGTCCTCCTAAAGAGGAACAAAGGCCTTCCCACATCGGG
>JBBPTB010001029.1:0-11515 GCA_038093875.1 Boletus tylopilopsis
AGGGTAAGGTTGCAGAGCGCGGGGGGAAGGCGAGGGTGAGGGTGAGGGTAGTCGGCGCAGAGCACGGCGCTCGCGTGCAAACGTGAACGCGAACGCCTTGTGCGTTCACGTTCGTGCTTGCAGACAAGCGCAAGGGTCGGGCAAGGCAAGGGTGAGGGTGAGAGGGCGTTGAGATGAGGGTGAAGGCGAGGGAAGGGGCAAGGGCGGGGGTGCAGGTGAAGGTGAGGCGAGGGTGAGGGCAACTCGAGGTGCGGACGGTTGGTGCAGAGCGTGACGCTCGCGGACAAACGCGAACGCGAACACAGAAATACGTTCGCGTTGGTGTTTGCACACGAGCGCGAGGGTCTGGCGAGGGTAAGTGGTGGTGACGGGTACTCACGGGTCACGAAATCGTGACCCGTACCCGTGCTGTTCCCTAAATTTGCGATTGAAGCCGATTTTCCATTGAATGGAGTCAGAGGCGAAACAATGATCGGCGAGTCACATCTGGGGTGCCACGTCTCATAAGTTTTCCCTCAGGTGAGAGCTAGACTCGTGATCAGTCCGCTACGACGGCGGATGAGGCACTATCGACGGCCTGCCTGATCCGCAGGGTTTCAGCGTCCATAGCGGACTGGCCACAAGTCTAGGTCCAAATGAAGTCACGTGACTCCGTGAACTCCGACTCGTTAGTATCTACTTACACCTGTCATGCACTTGCCCTTCAACGTTTCAACAATCGCCACCATGCCCAAGCTGGACACCCACAAAACGAGTTCTCGACGACCAAGCCCTCTTCGTGCATCGTACATGGATAGCGAATTTGTCGAGGCCCACAAATCGAATTCTCGCCGACCGAGCCCTCGTCATCGTACATCACACATGGATACCGAATTAGTTGAGCAAATGGCTCAACGAACAGCCCTGTATCTAAATAGGTATGTATTGTAACCTCATTGATACGAGCTTACCAAACTCTTCAGCTTTGATATGCATGCAACCGCTATCAGAGGTGAAGACAGCAATACGATAGCAAATGCATATGACCAGGTCGTCAAGAGCAACGTGCTTCCTGCTGCCATACCACGGAAGCTCAGTGATAACGAGGTCACCAACTTGGAACAAAGGCTTCATACTCCAGCTTGTACGGTATATGAGTAGGTTCCTTTCCTGTGTTTCCCGTGGTGAGCGCTAATGTTTCATCAGTCATACTTTGAATTGTTTGGTTGCACACTGTCTATTGCTGTCGCACCTTGAAGTTATCGGAAGCATGGCTCCCAACGTTCTGAATAGAATAGATGCCAGAGCCATCGAGTTGAGGTAACCAGTAAATTTGCTTGATACCATGCAGTGATGATACTATGCGACGGCAGGTCGCAATGCAGATCTAGTGGTGAGGGCCGGCTGCCCCGATTTGCGCCTCTTGTACCCCAAGAGCCACTCCCGGTATTTGCGCGGCCTACTGCTCCCATCTTGGGCCGGCTCGATGAAACGGAAGTACAAAAGATATTGTTGGCCTCGCCACGTACTATTATTGGCAGGATGTTTTTCTTCGAAGAAGCTGATGTTTACTACCGTATTGTGTCCGTTGTGACTTCCGCTCGTGGAAACATTTTTTCGCTTCAATATGATGGTGTTAGGTGAGATAGAGTCTGGAAATCTGTGGAATAGGTTGCTGACTATGCTAATAGTAGTCAGGATGATGTCTTGGAGGCGATTATGAAGGAAATGTTGGTAGGCAGTGCCTCAGTTGATCTCCCAACCCAAGGGTTGGAATGAATTCATCACAGGTACCGTTTACCCTACAGCCACTGAGTTGAGACACTGGCACTTATTGGCAGATAGTGATCTCCTTCCGGATGCTCATCGCTGCGTAGCGTTACCCAGTCTCCATTTTATCTAGACTTGTCTTCCCGGGCCGAGAACCCATATGTTTGAGAACTCGGATGTGTAGTAATGTGCCCGAGTTATTTATTATTATTACTCGTGTATTCCTCTCCGGTGATTTCGTTTAGAGCTGTTCGTCCACTGTGGTCGTGATCCTTTTGTGCTTGTTGTCATCTGTTTCAGAAATCTGAGTCATTGGCCCACCCGCAGAACTTTGTCCGACCAGCTCATTCGACGCACCCCACCCCCTCCTGGACCTTCCCAACGCGTCGACGCACCCCCGTGGCATCCCCGGTCCGATGCGTCAAAAGAGCTTCGACGCACCACCTGACCACCCCCCGAGCTGTCGACGAACCAAGTGGCTCCCTTGACACGCCATGCACCGCTCGTTCCAAACTGTTGAGGAGTCCAATGGTTTGCTCGATGAATCGTCCAACCATCTGTGCGCTGTCCCGAACCGTCAACAAGCCCAACATGCATGAAACGATCACAATGATAGAAATGACTCCATCACAGCGAGGTGGTATGTATACACCCTCATTACTTTCCTACTTTTCCGCTACAACACCCCAGGACCACATGACAGTGACGACGACTTCGCTACCAAGGTGCAATATACCTGTCCTCACAATGCGAGGAGACCACTGCAATTGCGACACCATAACACGCAATGTCTGTATTCAATCCTAAAATCCTCGAGCGTTGATCGCATTCACATCTAGCTGGCGGCAATCACCTCTTCGAAGCAGCACAAGACATCCTCTCCCAACCTCCAACCAACGCGCGCAACTTTCTCATCGACGACGAGTAAGGTCGCGGCGTCCACGACGCCAAGGGCGAGCCTGGATACAGTCCTCTTTAACGGCCTGATCCGGTTCCACTCGGATTCCCTATTGCGCAATGTTGCATTTGCCAAATTTGCGACGACTTGGGTGCTGGTTCCGAATCCGGGGTATCGGGCGTTCGGGTATGTGACCTGGGTCCTTGTAACCTGGTGCCATCGACGAACGACAACTGGGGATCCACTGCTTCGAGTGGTTCTGGTGGTGCGTGTGTTGCGTTTTGTTCTCGTTGGCCGACCTAAACGGTTGTGTCGCCGCCATGATGTTCTCACCACTACGACCAGGCAGTCACTGACCTACCGTGGTGCCACCACCACCAAGTCGGTTGACGACGACGCAGCAGCAGCGTGCATCCCCAATGCCACGACCCCAACGACATACGTCGACGTTCACCACCACGGCCACTACTTCCTCCGGCGATGACCTGCTACCATGGTGTCACCACAACGGCAACGACCACACTGCCGCTGCATCAGTACTACCCGGATCGTCCCTTTACCACTGCCGCATCATCGACAAAGACAACGTGGGACAGCTGCGCCGGCGCCACGTCAGTACTCCTTCCCACTGTGTCGCAGCGGCAGCGACAATACACTGCTTTGGTGCACGATCGGGCCAAAGAGGGGCCATCGTTGCAGGTGCCATCGCCCACCCTGCTTTCCTCAAAGAACGAAATGACTCGTGCGTTGTCACTTTGCAACCTTACTCAAACTGCTCTGGGCTTACCAACCGTTACACAGGTCCTTTCCTCTTGTCATGCGTGGGTGAGTACATGCTTTCCACACTCCCTTGATGATGGCTTAGACACATTCTCCGTGCACTGCAGAGGACACAATGTTCCTGCTTGAATTGCGCTGTTGTGCCGAGGATGTGTGGGGCGCAACAAAGCATGCTATCATTTCCAGGTGTTTTCTGGTGTCAAACATGGGTTTGCTGTGCGCGGCGACATGGATGTGCCGCACGAACGTATGTGGTCGCTCCTGCCTGCGATTGGGATTGACGCTAACCTTGTTTGCACGGGTTGGGCAAAGGAGGAGCCTGCGCGTGGGATCAAGGAGTGGTTCCTCCGGTTTTCGGCGTGAAGACGTGAGAATGAGATTCAAGAGAGAAGCTAGGGGACGTGGGTCGTCGTCCAGATCAAGTGTAAGATTTGAATGTATGAAATGGATCCAGAGGCTGTAAATGTGCAGGATCTTCGCATCAACTTGATGTTGTGGAGGTGGCGTGTGTGTGGCGTTGAGACTGCTAAGTCAGAAATTCAAGGTGGGCCAACGCAGCACCGTCAGCGCCGACGACTGTTGCGCCCTCGTCAACCCACAAAACCTATGTCGATGACCATCAGCACGTTCGACAGCAGCCCAGGAACAGAAACGCACACATAGACCTCTTTCAGTCTCGGATTCACCACCGCCCTCCGGGTAAAACACGCGTCCGGTCCACCGCTCGCGCTGAAGTTGGTAAACAATTTGCAGACGGTGTTGCTCGCGATGTCGTAGGCATACATGTCGGACAGATACTTGTCGTCGCGTTGACCTGCGAATATGAAGAGGGTGTGTCAGCGGGTCGAGGACCATTGAGTGTCCGAAATGGGGTAAGAGCGCTGGTTGGGGAGTGGGAAAGGACGGTGATTGGGGAATGGCATGAGGGACGGGATCAGTCGCAGGGTGACGACTTACTGGAGCAACCTCCATTTGCTCGTTCGAACATTGTAGCTGTATAATCCCGAATATTTTGGAGGATCCCAATCGCCGTCGACCACGCGTTCCCCAGAGACGTACAACACTTGTGCATCACAGTGCATCACCATCTAGTGATCGAATATGAGTGGAGGACCTCCCGACATCTAAGAATGTTTGTTATCCTGAGCGTGCACGATCATTGTCAAACAAGACCCGCTCACCGCTGTATCGAACGACAATAGATCCCACTTTCCCGCATCCAATCCCCTCGTGTGATACCTATAAAATTCGGAGCAATACGCGGTCAATGCGATGACAATGAACACAACACGTGTACTCACGAGAGTGGAACGAGCTTGATGAATCGTGTCGGAAACGGCACACCATCCCTGTTTACAGGGGAGACTTGGAATGTCTCAGTCATCTCGGAGGCTAGCGTGCAAAACTTGAACCATGTGGTCTGGATTGAGACCTACCTATCTTGAACCCTTTCATATTGCACAGGTGTCCTGGGGTGACGCGTCGGGCGAAACGACAGCAAAGCTACTGGACGTACTTCTGTGGAACTGGGAAGGACATGAATGAGCACAACCCTACAGCGAACATCGTCCTCGACGCACCTTTCCAAATGTGACGCTTTCTACGACGGCGGTCAGTACGCTCAGTACGATGGCGATGACAAATACTGACTAAGGATAGCGAGAGACTCCAGACAGAGCATAATCCACTGTTTCATACTGGGTGGCTGTTGCACTCCGCTCCATCGATTAGATTGGTCTTGTGGACGGTCGACGAGGATGTTCTGAACGACCTGTAATGGAATACAACCTCAGTTCCATGTTGGCGTTAGTGGTTACATGATAAGCCAGTGTGACTAATTACACTCGGTCGCTGCCGTTGCTTCCCTTTTTGGTGATACGTGTTTGCTCTCGTCCGTCTTCCCTTGCGAGCCCCGAATGACGTTTGTAGCACTCGTGGGGTGTTGTTCGGAGAGGCTGGAAGGGGTACGACGATCGTTGGGCGTGGCGATGCTGAGAGCTTGGGACGCGGGGTGTGTGTGCCAGAGGCGTACACTGACAAGGGTCTGGATGGTGCGTCGTATCCTTATTCTCCTCCCTTTCCTGTGTGTGTGTGCTGATATGGCCTGGTAGAGCTCATGCTGCGTGTGCTCTACCGCCTCCCCACGCTCTCTGAACAAGCCCCGCTTGACGCGCCGATGGTCGCGTTCGCCATGTGGCGGTTTCCACGGGTGGCGAAACTGGGTGGGGTGGGCGTAGATGCAGGGAGCGAGGAGGCGCTGGAGTAGGTGCAGCTCGTCTTGGACGCGATTAGGTTTCGTCGGGGCGAATGTACGTGCTGTCGTTTTTTTCTCTCGTTAACTCACGCCAACGCCGCGAGCAGTCGCGGAACCCTCCTTCCCTCGCCAATTCGCCTTCGAACATGTCCTGCACATTGTCCGAACGCAACCGTGCCTCGCCAAGGACCCCTCGTCGCTCTGGGCGAGGCGGTGCACGCGAACGCAGGGCGAGACGAGGTGGGTGTGGTGCTTGCGGGGACGTTGATACAGGAAACGCACGTGCGGCATGCTTGCTTGCAAGCGATTCAGGTGCGTTGATCTACAGTGACGACGATGGATTGATACTGACGCTGACATCGACGCGGACAGCCGTTCGCCCGAGCTATGGATCGCGTGTCACGATGCGGATGCGCAGAACGCGTGGTTGGCTGGGAAGGTGTGAGAGAATGGACGTGGAGGAGGTGTATCTTGGGAATATGCTCGGATTTTGGGGTGCATTCTCGGTTTTTTTTTCGATGATCTCGGCGATGACTTGGGCTAGGTCACGACAACGGAATGTGGCGGCTGCGATCGCGGACGTGGTCGAGCATCATCTGCAGACAGTTGATGCGACGATCGACGCGCTGCAGGTGTCGTATCGCGACAAGGTGCGACTGTGGTGCTCGCATAGCGAACTGCTTTGCTGACGCTCGACTCTGGCCAAGATTCTTGCTCCCGAATTCGATGCTTATGTGCGTCCTTGTTTCTGACGCCTTCCCGTACTCACACGTCGCGCTTCGTTTCAGGGGATGGTCATTGCACACAGCGTAGACCGCACCGATCCATGGCCGGCGCGGGTCGCGATCGCACTCGCGCCGCACTTCCCCGATTCGCACGTCGAGCCGTTCTTCGGCTTTCTTATACAGGACGAGGCGCTGGAGATGCTGCTGGCCCCGAGTCCCACGACCGAGACGGGCGATCAGATCCAGGAGGCCGTCGTCATCCTCTTTGGCCGTGCCACGCCGCACCTCGTCCCTTTGGACGCGCACATCCCCGCAATCGTCGACCGGCTCGTGGACGCGCTGCAGACGCCTGGCGAGCCGGTCCAGATGGCTGTGTCTGACTGCCTCGTGCCGCTCGTCGATGGGCTCTTTGCGACGCTCTATGACGCGCCCAAAGCACGCGGTGCGGCGTACGGTCTCGCCGGCGTGATCAAAGGGCTTGGGGTCGGCGCGATGAAGCCGCACGACGTACTCGCACGCCTGCGTGCCGCCGCCGAGGACAAGAAGCGGTACGAGCTGCGGTATGGCGCGATGCTGGCTGTCGAGACACTCTCGTCGACGTTCGGCCGGCTCTTCGAACCATACCTGGTATGTATACTACTGATCTTGCTGGCGGCGCAGGACGCAGCGCGCGCGCTCATGGGCAACATGTCTGGGTACGGCGTCAAGCTCTTCTTACCCTCGCTGCTCTCGGGGCTCGACAAAAAACAGTGGCGTTCGAAAAAAGGGTCGATCGACTGGCTGGGAATGATGGCGTACTGCTCGCCGCGCCAGCCCTCGCTCTCGCTCTCGATCGTGATCCCGAGACTGACGGGGTCGCTGACGGACACGCACGCGCAAGTGAAATCGTCGGCCAACAGGAGCTTGAAGTAGTTTGGCGAGGTGATCAGTAACCCCGAGATACAAGCGTTGGTGCCGACGTTGCTCAAGGCGCTCATGGATCCGGGAAAGACGACGGCAGCGTTGGCGGCGCTGCTCAAGACGTCGTTTATGCATTATATCGATCATTCGTCGTTGGCGCTCGTATGTACTTGTTTTGTGCTAGGGTGACGGCACTGATCCATGCTACATACGTCTAGGTGATTCCGATCGTCGGATGGAGGCTGAGGGAGCATAGGGCCGACGGCAAGAAAAAGCAGCACAGATCGTGGGCAACTTGGCCTCGCTGACGGACGCAAGTTCGTACCGTACCTGTCGAGCCTGTTGCCCATGGTTCATATCGTACTCGTCGATCCCGTGCCCGAGGCCCGCGCGACGGCCGCCAAGACCCTTAGGACGCTCGTCGAGCGGCTCCGGGAGGCCCACTTTCCAGAACTCGTGCCGGGGCTATTGCGCACGCCCAAGACGGAGACATCGGCCGTCGACCGCCAAGGTGCTGGTCAAGGCTTGAGCGAAGTACTCTCCGGTCTGGGCATGGACTGCCTCGAAGGGCTGCTGCCCGACATACTCGCCAACGCGCAGTCGCCACGGAGCGTCGTGCGCGAGGGATTCATGTCGCTGCTTGTATACCTGCCTGCGACGTTTGGCAACCGGTTCCAGTCGCATCTGCCCAAGATTGTCAGGTCGGTGTTGAGGGGGCTGGCGGATGGGGAAGAGTATGGGCGAGAGGCGGCGATGCGGGCTAGAAGGATGATCATGACGAATTATGCGACGAGGGCGATCGAGCTGCTGCTGCCGGCGTTGGAAGAGGGGATGTTTGATTCTGGATGGTGGATTAGGGTGCGTCCGGGTTGCCGTTGTGCTTGTGGGGGCTTCGAGGCTGACGTTGATGCTAGCAATCGTCGATCACCTTGGTCGGCGAGCTCTTGTTCAAGCTGTCTCACGGATGCATATTCTGTTCTCTGGGGTCGCGCAAAGAACCCGCAGTACCGGCGCGACCTGCTCACGACGGGCGAGTGGGCTCGCGTCGCGTTGTAGGCACTTTGCTCCATTTTCCCTTCTTTCTGGACATGGACACTGACGGACAATGTCCCCACATGTTGCTGCTCATGCGGGAAATGGTCGCTACTGCACTCTAGAAGTACTTATAATGTGCGCAAACAATCGAGCGGTTTGAATCTTTTTTTTTTTTTCGTCTCAGTTATTGAAACCTCCACATCAGCGCGTAGGAGTCGGACAAACCCTGACGTGACCTCTTGGATACGTGACTATCCTTTCCATTGTCGTCTCGAGCTCTCTCTGTTTTGAAACATAGGCTTCCAGTGTAATATCCCATCTCGTTATTCTTGCCAAGTATGTCAGTTCCTATGCCAGATCTGTTTTACCTGGGAATCAACTCGGCATGGACAGGCTTCTTGTACTTCCCGCCATCGAATATCTATTCTTTCGCCACGGACACAGCGAGTGCTGATTGCCGGTGGTTTTGGGTACTGGCTTTGGAAGTCGCGTGGCTGGATTCAACTTGAAGTGTTGTTCTTGTTCTGGCGTGAGGTACTCGAGCCCTGTACCTCCGCCCCGAACGTGTCTCGTATCCCGACCCTATGAGGACCATCTCCGCAAATTCAACATCTTGGCGCACGGGAAGTTCTTGCTGGGAGTGCTAGAGTTATCCGAAGTTTTCCTGGAACCGCCATCCAAGTACGACGACATCCACGCCATAGTGGGTATGTAGCAGCAGGGATCCAAGCTGGTCCTCGCAATTGATTATAGTTCTTCTTCTCCAGATGCGCCGACAATCACTTGTTGGTTACGAGGAGGTACTTTCGAATCCTGCTTCCAGGTGAAGCTTCAAAAGGTGAACCGTCTACGACTTTAAAGAGGCCATCAAGAACGAGGAGCCACTGGCTCTTCGTGACGTGGATGCATGTACTCTACGCTTATTCAGGATATCGGGAGACGAGGATCAACTACGGAAAAGTCTTGACAGGATGGGTGACGGGGAACCACTCCAAGGAGCCGATTTACTATCGCCCAAATTTCTGGGTGTGCCGGTTCTCAATCCTTTGTTGTTGCCGAAGCTTCTGTTACCCTTGGTGAGTGTTTCTGGCATCTCCTTTCTCTGGTGTAGAATATCTGACGAATATGCCTGTAACCGGGATGTAGCCATTCAGTCACTACTTGAACACCTCGACCGCATCACAATCACGCAGATTAGTAATAGCAGTAGTATTCCGAACTCTCTTAGACTTTAACTACTACTACTCGTGAATACATTGGACCTCGTCCCTTCTGGCTCGTAGCTCTCGCTCGCCACTGCTCACGCTCGCACGACACCTGACGCTCCACACGACTCTCCACGCTAACGTCTCCCTCACCTTTTTACCTGGTCTCGAGCATCGCTCGCACCATCTCGCTCTGTTCTCGAGCCACGCTCGGAACGTCTCGACTCAAGCCCTACGGGCGGCGCAGAACCGTCACAATGCCGTCTCAAGTTCAGCAACCGGACCGCTTGTAAGACTACAAGGATATCTCTCTCAAGGTGAAGAATTGGGCAAAGTTCGAACAGTCCGATATCCAAAGGAACCAAATAGAGAAGGCTCAAAACAGGGACATCCCAAACTTTGTTACGACTTTTGAGCGGAAATTGGTCAGAAAGCCACGTCTTCCCATCAATGTGGGCTGTTTCCTCGATTTGTCTGTTTGCTGTTCGATTTTGACGGTCACCACAGCCGCTTGAATTGCACACATTAGACGCTCTTAGAACATATCTGAGCGTTCTGAGGACTCGATCGCCGAAGACGGATCTCAGGAGGAAGTGCGCTCTGCAAGCCTATTGGAGGTGTGCATACTGCATATCACGTTGCGTCTTATGAGTGGCAAAGATGTTGGAAACCGGACGGGGGTTGTAGACATACCTTGGGAGAACATGTTATGGACCTGATCTTCTTTGGTGTGCCCCTTACGACAGAGAACAGGACAGCCGTCGCTGTGAGGTAAGTGTTCGTTTACTTGCCGCTCTTCCATGTTCATGGTCTTTGCAGGGACAAAGATTGGCCTATCACTGTTGTCGCAAAACGTGATAATGATAAAGAAATATGCCAGTTTTGTCCTAGGAGTGTCTTTTTTATTGAACACTCCACGTTTCCTTGGCTGCTTGTGGAGGTTAACTCTACATCAGAGCATTCGTACCCTATGGATCTTAACCAGATGCTTACAATGGGGGCTTTTGTCGTTCGTTTCACAAACAAGTTCGTGAGCATGTTCAAGGAGAAGAATTTCATCCTCTGTGCTGTCTTTATTTGGGATGATGGCCTCACCAATCACTATACTTTATTTCAGAACCAGGACGATGAAACAGTGTGTTGTACTGTGTAACAATGAACCCTCAGACTCAGCCATCACAGGTTTATTACAACAAAGTGGAATTCTCGTTAAGTGATTCGCATGGTCACGTCGAGTTCACACACTACCTATACAACCTTCTTTCCATGGAGTTAGACCAAGACCAAGACTCAACCTTGAGAGGCACAACTTGCGAGCTCCATAGTAGGATCAATGTTCTCCATTTGAAGTCGTTTTACACTGAGAACTCAATCAGAGATAGCAGCAGGAAGTGTCCAAGTCCTCCTACAGATAACATTGACAATGATGATGATGATGCGGATGGAGTGGGTGGAGATGACCATGCACAACTTAGAGCACATGGCTATGAGGTGTGACCAAAAGTGTTATGCTTACTGCGTTGAGTCATCTCCTGGAGTGTGGAGTCAATGGAGGGTGAAGTAATATGTGAAAGCGGAGGCGAGGACAAAGAGCAAAGTGAGGATGCCAAGTACTAGGAGGCCCGTTTGATAAGGTGACAGCTTGGGCAAGCACAGGCTGACACTGCCTTCCGCACTCTCATAAGAGCCTATAGGAAAGGCGAGTGGTCCCGGTTCCACTCGGATACGGTTGAGGCAAGTCAGGCCTTTGCGTGGAATGCGTGTGAAGCGACCAACAACCAAATAATGATTGCGTCAGCCAGCAAAGGCTGTCCTAGGTCGATACTCACAGGCTTAGACTTGGAGATGAAGGGAGGACTGAGTCGATAGACGTTGGTTGTAGGGAGAAAACCAAGAGGACAAGACTGAGGTCCTCTGGTACATGTATTGGTCTTTATATACTGTGAGCTACTGTGCACGGACCAACTAC
>JBBPTB010001030.1:0-11509 GCA_038093875.1 Boletus tylopilopsis
CGAGGGCTGTTGGGGAGGAGGAGGAGGACGCGGGTGGTAGTAGGGGTCGTCGTCGTCGTCGGGGTAGGAAGGAATTCTACTGCGGCTGTGATACATTATTCTGGCTAAGTTCAAGTGGTAAGTACCACCATCACCATCATCATCATGGGCAACGCCATTTCAATCACTCGCCATGCGTTTGTTGAGCTGCTCGGCAGCGTGCGCACGGTGCAGATGTTGCAACGACGCATCGGCGCTGAACCAGGTTTGCCGGTGGAGAACCCAACCCGTGCGTTCTGGATGGAACCCCCATCTCCTATTGCACGTCACTGCTCCGACCTGCCACAACACGCAGACGTCGTCATCATAGGGTCAGGCATCACGGGTACTTCTGTCGCTAGGACCCTGTTAGACCGCGTCCATGCAGAGGGAAAACAACTGCCAGTGGTTCTCATGCTCGAAGCGAGGGACGCGTGTTCCGGTGCAACAGGGCGGTACGTCCACATGCACCGCACGTTGGGTCGTCTAAGCAGCTCGACAACGTAGGAACGGCGGTCACATCACCCCGTCTGTCTACCAAGACTTTGCAATCTTGCGAAAAGAACATGGTGATGCCGCGGCGCACAAGACCATTCAATTTCGTCTCGCTCACCTCCATGAAATGAGACGTGCCGCAGAGGAAGAAGGCATCTTTGAACAATCCCAGTGGCGTCAGGTCGAGACCCTCGATGTCTTTTTCAATCGAGATCTGTTCGCGAAGGCAGAGGAACAGGTACGCGCTTATCAGCAAGCTTTGCCTTCCGAGGCGTCCCATCATAGAGTGTACGGATCTACAGAAGCCATGCAGGTATGGTCTACACGCCCCACCAAGCAAACACATGACACCCTCGCATGTAGAGGTACGGTTTCGCACCAGACGTCGCCGGGTGTATCGCTTCCGGCGCTGGTGCAATGCATCCATACAATTTTGTGACGGGTATCCTCTCAAACCTGTTGAAACGATATCCCGACAGGTAGCTGGCCAGAATTTGACTCGGCGGGTTCTAATCATGACAAATCTAGCTTCTTACTGTGTACCAATACACCGTGCACCTCGATTACGGAACCTTCAGCGTCCGACCCACTATACACCGTTATCACGCCAAAGGGGTCCGTGAAGACGCCTCGTGTGATACATGCAACAAATGGTTGGTCATCGCATCTGCTGACGCCAATGCGAGGCAGGATCATTCCGTTCCTGGGGAATATGACTACACAGCGCCCCGGACAATCGGTTCCCGCGGAGACGCTCCAAAGATCCTTCATCTTCTATGAAGTACCCATTGGCTACGACTATCTCACGCAGCTACCAAACGGCGAACATGAATTCATGCTCGGCGGAGGATTTGCACAAGAGGGCTCCGAGGGATACGCAGCGATTGCGAACACGGACGACAGCACGTACATCAAGCGCGTCGGCGCACACCTTGCAGGTATCCTGCCTAGATACTTTGGCGAGGACAAGTGGGGACGCGAAGGTCAGCCCCCCGAGGGAGACACGGGCGATCAGTGGGCCGAGGGACGTGTCAAAGCGTTTTGGAGTGGCGTTCTTGGTGTTTCTGCGGACCTTCTTCCGTGGGTTGGTCGCTTGTCGCCTTCGATATCGGGACGTCCTGCTCCTCCGAATGAAAATTTGCCACAAGGAGATGAAGCAAGCATTCCCACGGCTCCTGGCGAATGGATTGCAGCTGGATACACCGGAGAAGGGATGGTGCAAGCATGGATGAGCGGTAAGGCACTCGCAGAGATGATTCTGGGTAGAGAACGCGAGGGCAATCTTGCGGAATGGTTCCCGGATATCTTGCGGGTTAGTACAGCTAGATTGAAAAAGGCCAAGCCAGAATCTTTGCTTGGTTTTATCAGTGGAGACTAGTCCTGTTCAATTCTGGTCTCGTTCAGAAATGTGAAACAAACGATTGGCTTGATCACTACCGCGATTATAAAGTTAGCCGAAACTTGAATGCGGCGCTTTTTTCTCAGCGCCGACTGTAACGCCCACGTCGCTCGCCATGGACCCGCCGCCCAGAGACACAAGCAACTTGACCTGGTCCAACGTCGGCCTCGGCCTGTCTTTTATCCTGTTCAATGCCATCGTCTCCTCCGCTCTCCACCTCGGCGTCGGCAGGTCACTCGTTACCTCGGCGCTTCGCTGTATCGTGCAGCTTGCCATAATGTCTTTGGTTCTACAACGGGTATTTGAAACCAATAACCCGTGGGCTGTTGGGGCAATTGCCTGTACGTGTTTTCTGCCATGGGGCCTTGTGCATGCACTCATGCACACAACGACGCACGACAGTCGTATTAAACTTTTTGGGCACGTTCGAAGCTGGTATGTACCGCGTGGGTGCCATGTCGGTGAGGCGAACACTGATCCACGTCCGTAGTCGCAAACAAGTCGAAAAAACGCTACGATAATATGGTATTTAATATCCGTCACCTTCTTTTCGGGATGGTGTTGATCATCTCGTGCAGTTCTCATCGGTCCTAGTGTCGATGTTAGGCTCGACGATACCTGTCTCGGTCATTGGTGCCCGATATGCAATGGCCGTGGACCCATTCTGGAAGCCAGAGCAATACAGTACGCCTGTCATCTCAGACATTCATTCCATCAAACGGGCTGACGTTGCCTTGCCACAGTTCCCATGGTGGGAATGCTATGCGGAAATACCGTCTCCAGCGTCGTGGTAGCCGTCGCCTACGTCATGAAAGAGCTCTAGTGTGTAATCACACATTCCCTCCTTATCCGCGCCCATCCTGGCGTCTGACGACCACATCACCTAGCGACAACCGCGACAAAGTTGAAACCTATCTTGCGTTCGGTGCTTCCCGCTTTGAAGCATGCCTGCCAGTGGCACGTGAGGCTCTCCGTCTAGCGCTCACTCACACCATCAGTCAAATGAGGTTTGTCCTTGTCACCGTTGTTGCCTTGGCACCCACCCGTTTCCCGTCCTCACGTCCATCTGTCCGTGTAGCGTGATTGGTATCATCTCTATACCTGGCATGATGACCGGTGCCATCCTCGGAGGTTCCTCGGTCGAACAAGCCGCAAAATTACAAATGATCATCATGTTCATGATATCAGCATCGACAGCGCTCGCTGCGATCGCCACGACTGTCATCACCCTCTCCGTCGTCGTCGACAACGAGCACCGTATCCGACCGGACCGCGTCGACGTTCAAGAACACGTTCTTTGGCGGGCACAGAGTTGGGTGGTGGGGCAGATCGTGGGCGGGGTGAAGCATGTCGCAGGGTGTTGTTGGAGGCGAAAGGAGGAGCATGCGAATGGGCATGGAGAGCCATTACTGGGATGACAAGGAGAGGCCTGGATCGAGACGTCCAGGCTGCACATTTAATGATCTATTGTCGTCGTGGTGCTCATTTATTTTAGAAATAGATCACTCGTATCACCGGACGAACATTCATCTTCTTGAGATGAACGGATGTGGGGTCGCCGAGGTGCGTGTGTGTGTGTGTATCCGTGTTGATTCGCCAAACGACAGCAGACGCTAGCCACTGTTGTTCGAAAAAGTGATCCTTGGGTGATCGACGGGCGATAATCTCGACGGATCATATCATTGAAAAGTCAACGTTGTCAACTCCTGGGGCGTCGTGAACCGCGCCACTACTCCACTCCCAAGATCCGGACATGGACCATTGTGCCAAGACCCGACGCCCGATCAGAATTGCATCAATTTGGATGTTCGGTCGGTCACACTGGTGCCAGTGACAGTTCTGACAAGGGAATTCAACTTACATCGTGTGCTTGGATCCGAGGCACGACACAGATCTGTGGGATGAGATCTTGCATTGCGTGTCCAAATCGTACGTATACACAGTCTCCTTTCAAAGCACTTACGTTGTATGCATTGCGCGTGCGTGATCATCATGATTCAGGGCAAACTTGAACGTTGTGTTGATCCCACTGCGCACAAGAAAGGGGAGAGAAGTAAACGTCCTTGACTACTTGAATTCCAACTTGCTGCTCTAGAGCGGTTCGACGTTGAGGAAACCGAGCACTATTGTACTGGTCTACATGGTCCTTGTCGCTCGCACTCGTACAATCACGGTCGATAACGATAAATAAGTATCACAAAGTGAATCGTAAGCTATTCGGAAGGAGGTTATTCATACTTGAGCATAGTCGGGGCGACTAGCCAGTCGTTGCAAGCTCGTCGTGCTCAGTCCCTAACAGACTGGAAAATTTCTGAGCGTCCATTCGCATCGTGATGTGGACTGGGAAGGATTCAGGGCGTCTATAGTTAGAAGCAGGGTCAGTGAGCCACAGATGCACACATAAACAACCATGCTCACGATGTAAGTCCCGTAGTAAATCGAGGTTTAATCTCGACAGGTTTCCCCGTCTCGTCGAGAGGTGCTTCAAATGAGAACACGGAAAGTAGATTGACGATGGCAACCCAGACCGAGCTTTCTGCCAGTGCGCGTCCGACGCCTTTCAACGAGGATATCATCACACTGGTGTTTTATAGAAATCGATAGTGATCGACGTACAGACTCGCCTTCCGAAGCCATAGACGTACGATACCGTATCGTCATTCAACTTTCCATTGTCGTCAAAGAATCGGCTGGGATCGAAGGTATAAGGATCCGGGTATCGCGTTTCGTCGTGCGCTACCCCCCTGTGAGCTGTGTCAAATGACGAATAGTATGAAAAGATATCTAGACCTGCCAGAGGTTGGGAATGATCGTCACTCCTGTTGCGTTTGATGAGTGACCAAGTGTCATGAGAAAAACATTTTATCCTACCCTTTGGGATTGTGTATCCCCGATAGATATCGTCGTTTACAGCACTTCGGACAATAGCTACGTCCGAGCCCAATTTATGTAGCTCGCACATCAAAGATTGACAGCGGAGTACGCACCAAAGGGAAGTGCTGGATGGTATCGCAAGGTTTCTCTATAGACAGCCTCGAGATATGGCATGTTTGGCCTATCACTAAAGTCTGGGAGTCGTTCGGATCCCACGACAGCTTGAATTTCAGCCTGCGCGCGCCTTTGCACGTCTGGATGCAACACCATCGCAAGCACGAATGTTTGGAGCATCGAATCCGTCTATCGGCCTCGTTGGTTCGAGTTCCGACGCCAAGCGAGCTGACTCACCGTGTCTGATGCACCTGATGAACGGCATAGATTGTTCTTTGAATCGAATCTATGTCACGGTACTAATCCCAATGTGTGCTGCTTACCGAGGAGAGATGACACCGCAGCGCCTTTGATCATTTGAACGGCATGTTCAGCGTCACTTCGTTTCTCGTCTATGCGAGACAGCGCGTCTCCCACTAGACAAGGTCCGATCGGGCTGCCTGCCTGCACGCAAGGTAAAAAGGAAACTCCGTTTGGACGTATAACGTACCATCTTATCCCGCACGTGTTGCACGGGAGCAGTGAGCCACCAGTTTATCACTTTGCGACCTCTGTCTGCCGTACGCTGCCATGTTGCTCCTGGAAACCAGGAGGGCAGGTACATCACTGGAAAGCAATGCGTAAATGTTACCGTTTGATCTTGTTCCTTGTTACAACTCACAGAAGGGGAATGCCGTAAAAAGGAGCGTGTGTGCGGGACCCAACAGTGAAACACCAACACCAGCGAGTACCTTCAGGTTGTTGACCATCGGATCGTCTCGGGGTGCAGGATGGTAATCATAGGTGGCAACCATGGAAATCGAGGTGGTAAATCTAGAGATGACATTCAGTCACCAGAAGTCCGATACCGTGAAACACGGACGATCTGAAGTGTTGCTCGAAATCAGTGGAACTGTCACACATATTCTGGAGCAGTTGACGTGTTTTCGTCAATTGCATTGATTGGTACAAGGGCATTCTTTCGGATCGAAGTGCATATTGAAACAGCTTCCGATGTGCCTTCCACTCTTCACCATATGGGAGGAAACCAGTTCCCCAACTTCCAAAGTCCACCCTTCCGTGTCCAAGTAAGTACTGATCTCTTAAAAGCCCAGCAACGACTCACAGGCTGTTTCCGGGAATGTGGGGTCTGTCGGAATAGTTCTGAGAGCGATAGTCCAACAGATCCCTGATAGCTTCGTAAGAATTCAAAATGATAATGTCTTGGGTTAATAGACGGAGATGGAGAATATCCCCTGCAAAGTGGCGTATGAGGGGATGTAAATTCGGGGAACGCCGTGATTCGGGCTTACCGTACTTCTCGGCAAGACTCTTGTACGCCCTCCATGGCTCGGTGAGAGGTGTATCAAACACGTTACCGAGAATGGGCCACCCAGGTGGACCGGGTGGAAGGTTGTGTCTGCGGGATCGCCTCCAGACATAATACCCAGCTACCACTCCTGCAGCTACGCAAGAAAGCAGGGGGAGGGACATGGCGGCATAGGCACCCATACCGGCAGTACTTGAGGGTCGTGCAGGGACTAAACATCGTTCCTCGCCCTAAGATGGGGAAGTCTTTATCGTCATGCGGTTACAAGTTTATTCCCGCAAGGGTCAAACGCAGATCGAGGAATTTCGGTCCATCTTGAATCCACCGTTCTGGGAATGAAGTGTTTGAATCCATAACAAAGATCAACGTAATCAGGCGCAGTTTGCGTGCGCTATTCTCATTGGTTCGCGACCAGAAAGCGGACCGAACTTACAACATCGTTTACTCAGCTCCCTGAGGTGAGATAGTGTGCCCCCTCGGCAAAGTACATATGGCTTGCCCACAGAGCCTCCCGAGAGAGTGACAAAAATGACTAGTCTTGTGATGATGAAAACGGAAGCACATCATGTCGTCCAAGATTTAATAACACATACCATCGTCTAATGGGGTTGTAGCAGTGTCAACAGTGATCAAGTGATGGACACATATGTCCATATTGTCACTCAAATTTCAACCAGAGCTTGAGATCGTGGCGCGTACTCTTTGCGCCGTCACATCTGAAACCCATCCATTCCCCAAAAGGCTCGGAATCTGTCAACCTCAGTTAATGCGGAGATTGGTCCAGCGCTGTGTAAGCCGACTTCGCATTTTGCACTCTGGCAGTTGAGCAAGATACTTCCAAGTCGCTGCCAACCGTCGGAAGTTAAGGTCGTCTAAACATTTCCTGGCGGCAAAATCGGCCATCTAGATACGTCACGACGCTGCAACGACCATAACTATATGGCTGAAACGGCCCAAACGGGCGAACCGAACAGGCCAATGGCTCGATACTTATCAACCGAGAGAGTTGGCGAGTGGCGTTTAAATTCGTCGAAGTCGAGTTCAATGCAATTGAATTGTGGATGAAAAGTGGAGACAGGAACCATGGTCACCTGCCAGGAGTGTTAATTAATTATGGTCGGGTGGCGTGTTGTGGCTGTATCGTCACTTTGCTAGCGGCGGAACCAACCTTGATAACAAAACGCTTGGCCCCGCTACTGAATAACTTGAGACCTTGCAGTGGAAGGTTTGGCAACCGGTCACGTACAAGTGACCAAACCACAATTGAATCAACTTCGCCGAGACCAAGCCAAGAGGCCTTCCTTTGTGCGTTGAATAAAGAATCAGTGTGGTGACGTAGAGTCTTACTATACCGTATGACGTCTTTCTAGAATCCAAAGTTGGTCGCTAGTCTCCATCTCCAGTACCTGTGCCCACTGACCAAGAGGTATCCCCCACCACTCCGCCGTCTTTAGCCTGCTCAATACAGCATGATTCAATCTCCACCCTTTGAACGCTGGTATAGCCTCAACCACATCCCATTCCTTCCCAGCCATCCCCGGAGACTCGGAAATCAGGTGCGTAAAAGTAGAAGCAGAGATCATCGATGGAGTTAGTGACTCCGTCTTATTGTACGTCCACGATCGCTCAGATGTCCGGAACTCGGTTGACGCCGACGGGAAGGGGGAAGCATACTCGTGGAGGAACATTGATGCACCCGTTTGGGCTGCGAGGTTGGATATGTGTACGTGAACTATTGGAGGTTAAACAACAGAGATAACGAGGGTGAATCAGTCGCTTACCGTTCTGTTGTCCAGAGTAACGTCGATTGAAAGCAGCCAACGCTACTCCTCCGGGATAATTTCCCATCGACGTTATTGTGAACAAAGACGTCGCCACAAGATTAAGCATGATTAACAAAAGTGCGCCATGGGACATAAGACGTGTAAACAAAAACCCCTTCCTACGCGATATCCTGTGTCGAACAAGTTGGTCAGGATGGTACAAAGGGTCTAAACCGAGAAAAGGGGGCTTACATCCACCGCGCACCTCGTGCAGCTGCAACATTGATAAGTGGTATCACATATATAATAAAGCGCCATTCCTTGTGTCCTAGTGCGCTTAGCATTGATACGAAAATGAGGGGAGCAATTAGCATAGATCGAATCCGATGATCGAGTATGGCGCCTAGAATTGCCATCGGTATGGTACCGAGGAGAAGTTTCGGTAGGTAAACGGTGATATATGTATGTGCGGGAGACGTCTGAGTGACAGGGATTGGTCAGATAAGACACTGATGTCTTCAACCAGACTTACCCCCCAGTCGGCGCTTTTACCTAGGTAGACATTAAAGTATAGTCCATAAAGTTCGGGCCACAGAGGCCATTGATTCCAGAAATACGAATCAACGGCGACGGTACTCGCTGTGCAAAACGCATTAGGTAGTGCTCACTCATGATGACGGCGACGATTGACCTATGGACGGTAGTCCTACCAATAGACCGACTTTGACGAGGTCCAGGCACGAGGTATGACCCTGAATAAGAAGCTGGAGTGCCAAGGGCGCGAGAAGAAGGACTACTTCTGAACGGAAAACAACAGCTGTAAATATAAGCAGACCAAGTGCTATATTTATGCACTTTTTCGATGCTTTCCTCGACGTCGGCGCACGGTTATAAAGCAAATAGTTCGCAAGGTTCACTATATGAGATATTCGAACACTGATATTCGGGTTGATGGAAGGGAAACGTACCTGGCACTAATGCGAACATGTTCGGGAGCGTTCGACCCATCCAAAATGGAAGATGGAATTGCGAGCATGTCAACAGCGCGTACCACCAACTTGTTTGTTTCCCAAACCGCCTGCAAATTGCCCTTCGGATAAGGATGAGCATAAAGGCATTCAATGTAGCAAGCATGAGTCGCACTACATGGCATTCAGAACACCGCCAAAAGTGGAATGTTGAGAAGACATACAAGCAACTTGCAAGTCAAATTTGGATGTAATCATGCCCAGAGCGATGCCGACATATATAAACGGCTTAGTCGCCCACGAGAGCAAGACACTCCCTACAAATGTACGAGGAATAGCGCCTGGGAAGACGAGATGATCATACTTGAGATAATGAAACATTGGTTCAAGAGACAGTGTCAGTCGGACGTAGAAAGGGGTCGCAGAAACGTACGTTGTGTAAACTCTCGGGGCTCACGCCATACATAAGAACGTCGTGAGCGGAGTGGAGGTTGAAAGACTCCTCGACTTTTGTATACGGTGCAATAAGGACATGTGCCCAACTGACGGTAAGAAGTAACAGGTCCACGGCCAAGCTGTTCATTAGTCAAGGGAACAAGAAATGAATGCGTGGGTTGGTTTTGCAAGGGGCTAGTATCCGACCAGGACAACAGTTGGAAAACAACGATAAATATAAGATGACATTCAAGTTGGTCTAACTGACAAGTCGTGTTGTTTAGTTGTGTCCCATTGTAAGTCGTGTACACGTGTTGGGTATCCGTGTCCCCTCGTCAGTAATTAGCACGAGCGAAGTACCTACCCCAGTCGGCCAAGTAAGATGTGTGCACACCTCAAACATGCAGTTGTATCAACCTCTGTTCCTTCTTAAAGTTACACAAAAAGGAACGACCACCACCATTACCCAGTTTGAAGCGGACGCTCAGCGCAAAGGCAGAGGTCGCGGGTGATCAACCGGTACGTGGAACCACACAAACAATAAAGAGAGGACGAGCCACCACTGCTCAAGAGACCCCGCACATCCCCACTTTCCACCGACATTCCCCAGCTTCGCTTTCTAAGCTCCGTCCTCCTTCACGAAATCGTGAAGCACAGTGAGAGCTTCATTAACCTTGGCATTCATCGACTCATTCGATTCCAAAAGGTGGAGCAGTTCAGAATTATCCATCTCAAGAAGCATACCAGTAATCTTGCCAGCCAACTCGGGTTGAGAGCTTATACATCGTAAGTATCAGATCACTCAGCAAGTCGTCGTGAAAACTTACGGGGCGATCTTCATATAGATGACTTCACCTAACATCTGCTTCTGCTCCAAAGGAGATGCGTTCGCAAGTGCAGCAGCGGTAAGAACAGGAACCTCCGGTTGGGTAACAGGTACCGGCACCACTGACGGAGGAGGTACAACATTGCGGGTTTGCGGATTAAGCTTGTATGCCTGTTGATTACGGGTGCCCGGTGCTGGAGCTCCGGCAGGAGGAGGACGAGCTGCGGGGGCACCCGGAGGAGGACCTGGGCGAGGGGCTCCGTTTGTGGGGGGAGGACCGTTAGCGCGCGGCATAGGCGCGGTCGGGTTGGTAGGGGAGGAGCCGGGTCCCCGGCCACTTGGTACGCGAGAAGCACGAGGGTAACCCGGCATGCCGTACTGAGGCGGAGGTGCACCGTAGGGGGGAATAGGCATCCCGGGAACCTGGCCTCCAGCAGGAGGGTAGCGAGGGCGAGGGGGCATCATACCCGGCTGGCCGTAACCCATCATGCTGCGGTTCTGGGGAGGGAAGCCGTTGGGTCCAGTAGGGTAGTAAAGAGGGCCATTAATATATCCGCCAGGAATACCAGCGGCCGCTGCCTGCTGCATGCGGATCTGGTTGCGCTGGGCAATCTGACTTTCCAGTTGTTGACGACGGACTTCGCGGCGCTGAGCGAGAGAAACGTAGAGAGGCTTCGACCCAATCATTTTGTTGTTCATCTCTGCAACAGCTTTGGTAGCTTCGTCCGGGGACGAGAAGCAGACAAAACCGAAGCCTTTGGAAGTGCCTTTCTCGTCGCGCATGACCTTGCAGCTAGTGATAGTGCCAAAGGGCTCAAACTCAGCCCGGAGTTTTTCATCGTCGACGTCGTCCTCCAGGTTCTTGACATACAAGTTGACACCCGCATACTTGCTCAACTTCTCCATTTTCGCTTGCTCGTACGACCGGCGCAGCTCGTCCTCTCGCTCGGCCTTCTTTTGAGCACGCGAAACAAACAACTTCTTGCCGTTATATTCAGTGTCATGAAGACCATCAACAGCCGCCTGGGCCTCGTCGTGGGACTCGAAGTTGACGAAACCAAAGCCTTTGCTGTTCCCAGCCTCGTCAAACTGAACCACCGCCGAGGTGACATTACCAAACTTGTTGAACATCTCTTCAAACTCTTCTTGAGTGACGCCGGTATCGAGATTTTTGACGTAGAGATTAGTAAACTGTGCCTTCATCTCATCCAGCTTGGATTGGCGCTCCTGCAATGCATGAGATTATGCTCATACAACATAACTCAACAGACCTTGCGCGAGATATGGTGGCCAACGTAGACTTTCTTG
>JBBPTB010001031.1:0-11505 GCA_038093875.1 Boletus tylopilopsis
GAGGGGCGATGTTAAAAGCTGGATCCTCCATGCTCAAGTCCAGGCGGAGGTCCGAAGGCGTGGGAATTTCAGAGTTGACTAATGTTGGACATGCACGTCAGACATCGGAGTGGAGTTAGGACATTGGCGCAGGACTTATGTGTCGCGCCCTTGCCACATCCCGGGTCCTAGTATTTCAGAGTGAAGGAGAGAGAGGAAGAATGTCCCAGACAAGAGAGGAGGTACTTTGAATCGATATTCAGACTAAAGAATTACATCGAGAGTATCTATGAGGTTTTATACTAATGTCTGGGTGAACTCCGGACCGAAAGGTGTGGAGCTGCACTGCAACAAGGAATGGTGGCATGCACAGCGCTGAGTAACATAAGACGGAGGGGGAGAGTGCCCGAAGGCCGGAGGGCTGTACAATAAAAGTGTGTAAGACATTACGAGAAGGGACTAGCTAAACGGAGATAACAGAAGTCCGACTCGGAGGTCCGAAGCAGAGGTGTATGGAAATGGTCAGGGGTCGTCCAGAGTTGGCTGGAGTTGATAGGGGCTAGGCCGGAGTTGGTCGGAGTTGATAGGGGCTATGTCGGACATGCATGGATATGACAGGCAAGCGAGGAGTGTGAAATGCAGGCAAGGTCAAGAGGGACGAGGTCTTGACGTCTGAGCACCAGTACACCAGTAAACCAGATGGATTGCAAGGGCACACTTAAGTGCAGGGGGATTGCAGTACACAATGGCATAGAACTAGCTTAAGGGTCACTAGCTAGTACTCTGGCACTCTATATACCATCCAGTATGGCGCACGGGCCATCTGGGCAAAGGGTGTCCTCCTATTGAGGAACAAAGGCCCTCCCACATCGGGAAGGGGGCGAAGGGCAATACCTGAATGGAAAGACGGCCATTAGGGCTAAATGGGATCCTGCTGTCAAGAAGAGCGGAAGGTGGTCATGGGGACCAGCGGGATCAGAAGGAAGGCTAGGTGAAACATGAACCTAGCCTGACATAATGCCTACGATGGGAAACCTCATCCATTGGGCGTGCACGGCTGAATGGAGGGTCAAGAAAGGTGCTCCGCAGCAAGAGGGGAATCTAGCTTGTAGTACATGAGATCCGCTGTCCGGGTATGCGAGGATCAGTGAGTGTAGTGACAACAGATCGAGAGACGTATCGTGGCCACGATGGGAACTCCCATCCGTCGGGCAATCTAGGGTTGCCTATAGCAACCATGAGTTGTTGTGAGTCATACCCCGATCTAGGCATCGGGGGAGGTCGTGTCGCGAGGAGCTAGGGTCCATGGTTACCCCTAGGGCCGAGAGTTGAGGGTTACCTCTCCGGGGCATCGCGAGTGTCAAGGGAACTATGGTTACCCCTCGGGGATCCAGCTTAGTGTCATAGTGGACGTAGGCGTAAGCCAGGGGTTGAGGGAACAATGGTTACCCCTCATGTGTCCAGTTTAAGGTCATGGTGGACCAGAGTGAGACTGAGGGAACGAGGTTACCCCTCAGGGGTCATCAGAGGACGATGATGGGTCGGTGGTGTACTCCTGGCAATGAGTACTGCGTGAGCGAGCGTACGAGCTCCTCAGGGCGGAAGGCGTCTGCTAGGCCTTCAGAATAGGGCATGTCCCATCCGTCAAGGGTGATTGGTAAAGAACAAGGAAAATGAATGAGGGTCCGGCGGGTCCGGTCCGGCAACCAGGGAAATCTGTAACATGTGCGGTAAGCGAAGCACTGGAATCTATGATGAAAAGAAATACAAGAGATACCTAAAGGAGAAAACATCAGACTTTCATCGGAGTTGTGCATCAGACTTGATGCATCAGAGCGGAGCAGAGTAGGTTGGAAATCATGCATATGACAGACATGGAGTAAAGGAAATAACAGAAGCACTACAAGAGATCTATATGGAGGATCAACCACTGAAATACCCAAAGGACACAGGAAGCTCTTCGGAACAGGTAAACCAGGTTTGGACCATCCCCCAAAGAAGGGGTAGGATTTTGGAAGAAAGGGTAAAAGAGTGGCTTAAAAATTTTTAGAACAGCATCGAGGACCAACTACTTGAATGCCTAGAATGAACCCTGTTGTAGATTCTTTAGAGGAAAAGTCAATTTTAATCCCTCTACAAGTTTCTGCAATGGGGGGAGTTCATGTTGGACAAACCACCGCTCTCATGGACTGCAGAGCCACCTCCTGCTTCATGGACAAAGGCTTCGCCCACCACAATTGTTTTCCCTTCTTCTGACTTGACGAACTGTGTGAGGCCTATAATGTGGACAGAACCCTTAACCAGTCCAGAACCATCTGCCACTGAACCCAAGTCACTATCTACATCAAAGGAGTACCCCGCAACCAGGACTTCTTTATCATACACTGTGGCAAACAGAACATGATCCTCGGGATGTTGTGGCTTGCCAAAGTCAACCCACTCATCAACTGGACCCACAGGACCATAGAGATCAACAGAAATGCCAATCTCCCTTCCTGACAAGAACTGATCCATCAGCACTATCTCCTCCATGCAATGGGTCTTGACATGGATGATCACATTGAGCGACATCTCTACAAATGAAAGGGCATTGGAAACTATCTCCCCAAGAAGGAGTGGATACGATGGACCCCAAATTGCCCAGGGAACCACAAAAGCTAAAGCAGAACTCCCCAAAGAATACAAACATTACAAGAAGGTCTTCGAGGAACCTTCCAATGAGTTGCCACCACCCCAAAAGTTCGACCATAAGATCGAGCTTAACAAAGACTTCCTGCTGAAACAAGGAAAAGCCTACCAGCTAAACCTGGAGGAGCAGGAAGTGTGCAAGAAGTTCATCGACACACACCTTGCCTCGGGGAAAATCAAACCTTCCAAGTCCCCCAAGCATCCCCATTCTTCTTTGTCCAAAAGAAGGATGGGAAGCTTCAACCCTGCCAGGACTACTGATACCTGAACTTCCACACTGTGAAGAATGCATACCCCCTCCTGCTGATCAATGACCTCATCAGTCAACTTAAGGACTCATGGCTCTTCACCAAGATGGACATCCGGTGGGGCTACAACAATATCTGGATCAATCCGGCAGACAAATGGAAGGCTGCATTCATCACCCCATACAGATTGTATCAACTGACAGTAATGTTCTTCAGAATGTGCAACTCCCCAGCCACTTTTCAGGCCTACATGAATGACATGTTTGGTGATCAGGGAAGGATGGTTGGTCATCTACATGGATGACCTTCTAATCCACTCTAAGAACAACCTGGCATTACATGAGGAATGCACCCGATGGGTATTACAATGGATGGAAGAGCAAAAGCTCTTCCTCAAACTAGAAAAATGCACCTTCACCACCAGAGAGGTGAAATATCTAGGAATGGTAGTAGGAAAAGGAAAGGTACAGATGGATGACACCAAGGTCGATGCTATCTGTGACTGGAACGCCCCTAACTCTGTTACTGCAGTCTGGTCCTTCCTCGGATTCTGCAACTTTTACTGAAAGTTCATCCCTGGATTTTCGGACATCACTCAACCTTTAAACGACCTCATGCACAAGGCAAACATTTGGACATGGGCAGAAACCCACCAAAAAGCCTTCAAATGCCTATGCAACTCCTTCCTCACTTGTCTGGTCCTAACAATGCTAGATGTAAGCAAACCATTCACGATCATGACTGATGCCTCACTGGTGGCAACTGGGGGAGTATTAATGCAAAAGGATGGCAATGGAGACCTTCATCCATGTGCCTACCTACAGTATCTAAGACCCTTTCAGAAGCAGAGAGGAATTATGACATCTATGACTGAGAACTGCTGGCGGTCATCCATGCCCTGGAAGAATGGTGACATTACCTCACTGGAACAGAACATCTGGTCATGGTCCTTACGGACCACAAGAACTTAACCTACTTCTGCCAGCCTCAGAACCTCTTCCACTGACATGCCAGATGGCAACTTTTCTTGCAAGAGTATCATCTGGAATTCTGACACTGTTCTGGATCCCAGATGGATCCTGCTGATGCCCTATCCTGCCCCAACAGAATTGATACTTTGTTGGATAATACGAACAAAGTCCTCCTTCCTGACCAACTCTTTATCGTGTACATTGATACCAAGCTACAGTCCAAACTCCTAGCCTCCACCCTGTCAGACCCACTCATGCTGGAGCAACTTAAACTCCTCAGCACAGACCACGATGAGGAAGCCCTCCCCACCCACTACAACAATCCAGCAGATTGGGCATATATGGAGGACATCATCTACTACAAGGGACGGGTGTATATTCCAGACACTGATCTCTGACTCCAGATTGTCAAGGAGTGTCATGAATCCGCCTTCTCCAGTCACAACAGGTACTTCTGTACCATTGCGGCCCTGGAAAAAGATTACTGGTGGCCTGGGATGGCTACTTTCACCTGCAGATTCATCGGTGGGTGCACCACTTGTCAGGCCAATAAGGTCCTGACTCACCCCACCATTCTGACCCTGTTGCCTATTCCCTCTGTTGCAACCTGTCCCTTCCAACAATTGTCCGTTGATCTCATCACTGGTCTTCTGATGAGCTCTGGATTTGACTCAGTCATGGTCATGGTCAACCATGGGCTTAGGAAGGGGGTCATTTTCCATCCTTGCACCAAAAACATTGATGTGGCAGTGGTAGCACAACTCTTTTTCCACTCTGTCTTCAAGCAGTTCAGACTTCATGACAAGTTAATCTTGGATAGAGGACCACAATTCACTTTGGCCTTCACCTTAGAACTCGCTCACCTTCTCAACTATGATGTCTCCCTCTCCACTGCCTATCATCCTCAAACGGACAGAGAAATGGAATGGGTCAACCAGGAACCCGAAATGTACCTTCGGATCTTTTGTGACAGACTCCTGCAGAAATGGTCCAAACATCTTACCGCCACCAAGTTCCGCCATAACTTTGCCCGACACTCAGCGATGAAACAGACTCCGTTCTTCCTCATGATGGGATATGAACCCTGGACATACCCCCCTCTAGGGAAAATGTTCCTCCCTGCTCTGGAATAATGTCTTTCCTCCCTGGAGAAGGGAAGAGACAAAGCCCTGGCAGCTCACGATAAGGCAAGGCAATACATGGCAGAAAGGATTTACTCAAAGTTCATACCTTGGAAAACTGGACAAAAGGTCTGGCTGGACTCCTGCAATTTGAACCTGCATTACCCTATGCACAAACTCGCCCCTTGAAGGGAAGGACCCTTCAAGATCATACAGGTACTATCCCCGATCTCCTACCACCTCAAACTTCCCCCTACATGGAAGATTCATGATGTGTTTCATGCCTCCCTGCTCAACCCATACAAAGAGACTGAGGAACATGGACCAAACTTCCACCCAGAACCCCCCGATTTAATAGATGGTGAAGAGGAGTGGGAAGTCGAAAACATCTTGGCACACCAAGAGTTGCCCACCTGATGGTCGTATCTGGTCAAATGGAAGGGCTACTCCACCGCCGAAAATACATGGGAATCAATGTGCAATTTGCACCATTCAGCAGAACTAATCCAGGACTACTGGGACCGATTGGCAGATAAGAACTGAATCCAAATGGAAGAATTAGTGGAGGAGCTATAAGGTGCACCATCTGGTGGTAGGCTCCCCCCATCTCTTGTCTTCTTACCATGACTGCCACCCACAATTTCGCCTCTGTCACTCTATTGTGCAATGACCTGCCCAACATCCTGCCAGTACGAATCAACCATCTCCCCACAGAATACCGATGGTATGCCATCACTGCAATTCTCACTAACCCCCTCATTCATCAAGGACTCTGAAATAATGCTGCCTTCATGGCTGACCAATTCCTCATTGCCTTTGCCTCTGTTGCCCAATCCCTCAATATCACCCTTAGAGTCCAAGAGGGATCTATGGGGAATTCCATTGAGCCCAACCCCCTTCATGTTCTCATCCAAACTACCCTTGCTGACACCCAACAAAACCTCTCAGACCACCTCCTGTCCAGAAGAATTATCCAGGCTCTTAACCGAGCCAACCCTCTCCTCTGTGGACCTGTCCTCTGTCCTCTTGTACAATCCCTACCCCATCAGTACCAGAGGTTCTACCTCGATGACTGAAACAACCAGCCTGTGACTACACTTAAGAGTCTAGTGCTTAGGTTATAACAGAGGACAGAGGACGAGGGGAGTATGATGTTGTTGGCAGGGAAAGACCAAGAGGACAAGACTTCCCCTTGGCCGCTGCATTCATGGGGTTTATATACTACCTAGGAATTTGGCCATGTTTGGCCCTAATCTACCAATACATAGATATATAAGGGAAAACATATGGTAACAGTGAGGCAAGGCATGCCAATACTGTGAGGCACATAGTCATGGAAAGTTCTGGAAAGAAAGAAGTGCAAACATGCCCATCGTGCATGTCGGTGGGCAAATGGAAGACCTAGTGGATCTAGATCTGTGAAAGGGTTAAAGGTGCGTCCGTGAGTGCAAGGTGAATAAGTGAAGGGAAAGTGAAAGAGAAGGAGCATGTCACGCTTACTGCGAGCACGTGCCCAGGTGGAATAAACACTAGTCGAGGAGAGGTCAGATCAATAGTAGGCCAAAGGCAAACCTTGTGCACTGCGAGCTAGAGGCCCAGCGGAGTGCGCATCCTGTACACAAAGTGAGGCCGACGACCAGCTAAGGTGTGACCTATGACGAGCTCGACGCTAAGTAGAGTGAGAAGGGCTTGGAATGTTTGCGCAGGTCAAGAGGGACGAGGTCTTGATGTCCAAACACCAGTACACCAGTGAAGCGAGTGGATTGCAAAGGCACACTTAAGTGCAGGGAGTATTGCAGTACAACAGGTGTAGAACTAGCTTAGCGATCCTAGCTAGTACTCTGGGTCTTTATACTATACCAGAATGGTGCACAGACCATCTGGGTTAAGGGTGTCCTCCTAATGAGGAACAAAGGCCTTCCCACATCGGGAAGGGGGCGAAGGGCAATACCTGAATGGCAAGATGGCCATCAGGGCTAACAGGATCCCGCTGTCAAGAAGAGTGGAAGTGGTCATGGAGACCAGTGGGATCATCAAAGAAGGATAGGTGAAACGTCTACCTATCCTGACACATGCTCCTAATTGGCTAAGGGTCCAATGAGCGTACTCGGCTGGACGGAGGGTCAAGAGTGGTGCTCTGCAGCAAGGGGAAATGGTATTGTAATAGGATCCGCTGTCCAGGTATTTGAGGATCAGCGAGCATGGCAACAGTGGATCAGGAAATGTATCATAGCCACGACAGGAACTCCCATCCGTCGGGTGATCGTGGGTTGCCTATAGCAACCGGCATCATAATGAGTCATGCCCTAGATCTAGGCATCGGGGGCGGTCGTGTCGCAAGGGCTAGGGTCCATGGTTACCCCTAGGGCCAAGGGTTGAAGGTTACCCCTCCAGGGTGTCGCAAGTGTTGAGGGAACAAGGGTTACCCCTCAGAGGTCTAGTTTAATGTCATAGTGGACGTGGGCAAGGGAGTGATGATGTACTCCTGTGGCGAACTGCATGAGCAAGCATACGTGCTTCTCAGGGTGGAAGGCATCTGCTAGGCCTTCGGGATAGGGGCATGTTCCGTCTGTCAAGGGTGAAATGGTGAAGAACAAGAAAATGAATAGGGGTTCCAGCGGTTCTGGTCCAGCAACCAAGGAAAACTGTAACAGAGCATCCATGAGGTGTGAGTGAAGAGCAGAAAGCAAGGATCAGTAAGTGATCCATGTGATACCATAAGATCAGAAGATAAGATAGGATGAAAAGAAGGAAATGACTAAGTCCATTAGACTGTGACCATAACAATGACAACTCTTCCCCCTGGGATGATTCCTTCCACTCCTGGGAAGGAAGCTCTGACGAGCTCAACCCCCTTCCTACTGTCACCCCCCATGATCCCATTGTGGCATCTGAAGCCATGCCACCCGCTCATAGCCCTTCCCCCATTCCTGTGCTGCCCCCTCAAGAGTCTGAAGAACAAGGGGGAGACTCTAGAGAGTCTACTCTGAGAATTCACCCTGGAACTTATGTCAAGAATCTCTTTGCTGATGGGGGAGCAGTGGATAGGTTCCTTGCTACTATCCCCCTTGTCAACTGCCCCGCTTCCATGCCCATTCCTGCTGCCTGAAAGAGAAAAACCAACAAGGGACAAGCTCATGTCCTTGGCGGGCTTATCTCTTCAGATGTCAAGAGAAAACAAGTGATTAAAGGCAATCTCCTGGCTATTGTGACCCCCTCCCAATCCACATCCAGATCCAAGGCCAATCCGATCATCATTGATATGCCATCCCCAACTCCTTTCCTCTCCCCATACCACCGCCTTCGATGTTTCATATGTAATGGCAAGAACCATCTACAGCCTGACTGTCCCCGATATACCTGTCCAATATGCCGGAAGCCTTCACCTGGTCATGCACAGAAGGACTGCCCCTTCCAGACTTGCCTCCTCTGTGGGCATCAGGGACACTGTGAGGAGTTCTGCTGGGAAAGGCCGTTGATTGAAGACATGTACAACCTCATGGATTATGAGACCAATGACAGGGATAGCTGAATCCATGGAAGAGGAAAGATAGAAGGGTTAGATGAAGGTGGGACTTCGGCCCATAGAGAGGGGCTAATGTTATGGATCTTGTGGTACTGATTTATTTTCTTCTTTATTATCAGACTTATCCTCTCCTCATGATGGGACACCTGGTCTCATCTGATGTTTTCCCTGCTTCCACCTGGTTATGATGCTGTACAACCACATGTCACTATGGACATGTAGAGTTACCTTGGATATGGTTTCACCTGTCACTCCGCTGATCCTTCCATTCTGCTCTTCCTGACAGCAGAGCTCCTTTGATTCTCAGGATTCTCACTGTCGCTAGTGACACCCTTGTTTTCCCAACAGTCCATGCATCATTGCATATCATATATAAGCCCTGCATGTACACTAGAGAACCCCAAGTTAGTTCTATGCAATACACTGCATTGTAACTTGTCTCCCTCTCAACGGAACTCTCCCTTCACTCATTCCAAGTGAAGGCTTGACTTGCCTCTGTTACACTTACTGTGTTGAGCCATCTCCTGGAACGTGGAGTTGACAGAGGGAAAAGTAATAGGTGAAAGCGGAAGCAGTGGAGAACAACAAGAGGAGGATGCCAAGTAATAGGAGGCCCATTTGATAAGGTGACAGCTTGGGCAAGCACGAGCTGATGCTGCCCTCCACACTCTTATAAGAGCCTATTGGAAGGGAGAGTGGTCCCAGTTCCACTTGGATATGGTCGTGGCAAGTCAAGCCTTCATCTGGGAAGGATGAAGGGAGAGTTCCATCAAGAGGAAACAAGATCAACGCAGTGGATTGTGTAGAACTAACTTGGGGGTTTCTACTATACAGGTATGGCTTATATACAATACAGGACAGTGCACGGACTGTCAGGAAATCAAGGGCGTCACTAGCAACAGTGAGAACTCTAAGGATCAAGGAACTCCGCTGTCAGGAAGAGCAGAAGGAATGGGATCAGTAGAGAGACAAGTGAAACAGTAACTAAGGTGACCCTGCAAGCCTGGAGTGACTCATGGTCATACAGCATCACTATCAGGTGGATACGGGGAAGACATCAGATAGGACCAGGTGTCCCATCATGAGGAGAAGACAAGTCCAATGACAAGGAAGAAAAAGAATTGGTACCATAATATCCATAACAGCCTCAACCATATCCGAGTGGAACCAGGACCACTCGCCTCTCCAATAGGCTCTTACAAGAGTGTGGAAGGCAGCATCAGCTTGTGCTTGCCCAAGCTGTCGCCTTATCAAACAGGCCTCCTACTACTCGGCATCCTCTTGTTGTTGTTCTCCTTTGCTTCCACTTTTACCTATTACTTCACCCTCTGCTGACTCCATGTTCCAGGAGACAGCTCAACACAGTAAGCATAACAATGACCACTCACATCTACTGATAGCCCTTTTCTGAAAAATAGTATGTACACATTATTCAAGATACTGTATTGCAAGTTGTAGCATCAAGTACTTTGTCATTTATACACTGACTCACCATCCCTGGTCTGTTTCATTGCACCACGGTCTCACTGATGGGCAGTCTGCACTTTCAGCTCATCTTCAAAATTGCTTGCTTGGACTTGTGTTCTGTGTTTCCACCCATCATGGCCAGCCTTTTGTTCTTCAGCTGTCAGCTTATCCAAGTCACCAAAAGCATCATGCATCTTCAGCAATATGTCATAGATTTTTTCATGTGTGACAGGTTTTGATGACTTCCACTTCAACTGGTTTTGTTTTGCATCCATGTATGTGTCCCCTCTAAATTGTTCTGCAAGTTTGCAGATACCATCCACAAACTCCTTGCTGCTGGGTCCTTTACAAAAATAGGGGTTGATTGGGTTAATCAGCTGAGAAAAATCATTGCTATTCATCACTCCCTATCTCCATGTCGCAACATTGGCGAACCCACACAAATGGGGCTCAGGGGTGGCCCAGACAAACAATCTTTGCACATCATCCATAAGGTAGCAATTATACCTACAATTCAGCAACCTAGACTTGCAGGTTGTCAAAAAGGTGTTGGAGGGGGTGGAAGTAATGGTGGGGCCAGCAAGAGGAGACAGAGAATTACAAGATGGGTCAGGGGTAAAGAGTCCAAAGAAAAGTGGGAGGTGTGGATCTGCACCACTCAAGGAAAGATCCTCAAGTGGCCCTGCAGGATCAATGGCAGGGGCACTAGATGCAGTAGAACCCACTGTACTCAGAAACACAGAGGATGAAAATGAGCTACCATTGTGAACCATACTATCCTCAGAGACCCACTTATGACACTTGCCATAAGGACCATCAAAGTTGATAGCAAAGACCCAGAGAGTCCAGAAAAGTAATTCTAGGTCATGATGAGGTTGATGACACACTGGGCTACCATTCTGGTTCTGGATGATGAGGTTGGTAACAATAAAAGGAAAAGTACCCTATTGTAGTGGAAAGTCAGCATCCTTGAAAGTACTATGATGGACTCCAGCTCACCATTATCCAGCCATCACCTCTGTTCTTCCAGGATGGATCCTTGACCTTCAATCCTGGATGTTACGCTTACTGTGAGCACGTGCCCAGGCAGAATAAATGCGAATCAAGGAGAGGTCAGATCAATAGTGAGCCGAAGGCAGACCTTGTGCACTGTGAGCAAGAGGCCCAGCGAAGTACATGTCCTGTACACAAAGTAAGGCCGACAACCAGCTAAGGTGTGACCTACGACGAGCTCGACTCTTAGAAGAGTGAGGTGGCTTGGAATGCGAGTGAGGTCAAGAGGGACAAGGCCTTGACGTCCTAGCACCAGTACACCAGTGAAGCGAGTAGTATTGCAGGGACCCTTCTAAGGGCAGCATGGTAATGCAGTAGTACAGGTGTAGAACTAGCTTAGTGATCTCTAGCTAGTACCCTGGGTCTATATACTCTCCAGAATGGTGCACAGACCATCTGGGCAAAGGGTGTCCTCCTAATGAGGAACAAAGGCCTTCCCACATCAGGAAGGG
>JBBPTB010001032.1:0-11499 GCA_038093875.1 Boletus tylopilopsis
CGGCGCCGATTCCGGTGGGCTTGAAAGACTGTGCCTATGGCGTGGAGTTTCCAAAGGAACGTCTCATCGCCGCCTCCTACCTCCTAAGAGAAATATGCATTTCACGGTGCGCGAGCTAGACAATGCGCCCGAACTTGGAAGAGCCAAGAGCCAAGCGAGAAGTGGGCTCGCTTGCAGAGGATGAATCCATCACCATACCTTCCCAATCCGGATACCAGCATATTCGAATACTTCTACAAAACCTGAGGATCAAGGGGCTGAGCTTCCACGCTCGACACACGTACGGGTACATACGTACAATTGAAGGTCGGCCCTATATATCGAATCTACGCTCCTCCATCCCTCGGACGCCAGACGTCACGATCCGTCGCTCATCAAACATGACGGTTCCTCGTCCGCTCGCTTGCTCGAACCTGTCAACTGGCTGCGCAATCTCCGCCCCCTCCCCACCTTCGAGATCCCAGACCCATATCGAACCGTTGCAGCCAAGACTGATGCAACGGCCGTCGGCCAAAGAAAGCGCAGAGACAGGCCCTACAGGCCCATGGAGCGTGCGGACGAAGCTAAGCCTTGGTGCATGCAAGGAAGATGACGGTGGCATGTACAACCGATAGAGCTGCAGGTGGGTCGACGTGTGACTCGGTGGCGAGACGTAGGATGTTGATGAGCTGGACGAGCTGGATGCATCGCTCAATGAGTCTTGGTCATGTGACTGGGGTAATCTGGGAGCGTCGCCAGGGGCGAGGACGACCCATTTGCCATCCGTCTGGGTATCGGCGACCTGTTTCACTTTGCGACCCCACTGTGTGCGCATGACCTTTAATTTCTCATCGTCTATCCAGCCTTGGGGAACGTCAAAGGCACGTGCCGAGCGCGTTCCAGTCACTGTAAAATTGGCCGAGAGTGTTGATGACCCATTCGTCCCAGAGGGACCAGGAGATGAGACAGAACCAGAGGATGAGATGATCAGTTCGGTGACACCGACGCTCCAATGTTCCGGGTATACCGGGATGGCGTATGCCAAGATGAGTTTGTATGACGTCGAGGAGGGCATGGCGGAAAGAATCATGGAAGTAGGTGGATGGCTCGTAAACGAGCTAAGTGAATGTGTGTGTGTGATCGTGTTCCCACTGAGGTCATATATCATCAGCGTAAACGTGTGAGACAAGGCCACAAGTAAGGGATGATGGTATGCAGCATGCATGATATGAGACCGGTGGCGGAGTAATGGGATATAAGTGATCTTCGGTGACGGAGAAAACGATAGGGGGTCGTACTCGTAGATGCTAAGCTCCCCTGTCGATAAGAAGACTGCAAAGCGTAGAAGACGGCTATGTTTTGGTGCTAAAGAGGACGGACGAGACTGGTCGACTGTGATAGTGGATATTCCGACCGGGCCGGTGGTCGTGCTAGATTTGCACTTGAGCAAGTGAACTATGTCCGAACGCGATCTGAGCGAAATCACAGGTTGATAAGACATCTCCGAGGAAGCGGTGATGGTCAGAGCGCCAGCCAGTAGGACGTGCGACCTTGTCCTCCCTGACACAAGACCCTGGGAGGATGCCGGTGTGGTTGGAGCACTAACACCCCAGCTAGCTACGGCACAACGGCCTTTGTTGTATGGATAAGACGACCAGTGTTAGAGAATCGCCTTGATAGTGCCCACCATTTCTCCAATTTGAGCCTATGCGATACATCCACTTCCAATTGGGAGAATCCACATCGTCTGCACGAGACGGAAGTCCCTTTACCAAGCGACCATCCTTTCTGGTGTAAAAACCATTTCCGCCTCGTAGGCGGGCTTTCCCAAAGTCTCTGACATAGAGTGCCTTCCAGAGCTGTACAAACCGAAAACCGAGTTGGCCACTAATGTTCAGCGTCCACTTCAAAGGCAATGTATGCAAGTACCTGATTGTCAGACGCTAGCCTGGAGCAATTCTTGTTGGCGGCCTGTATGGCACACAGATCCCTCGAGTCGAGGAATGAGAATATGAAGAGGATGAGCTCGTCATACAGGGCATTGTCGAACGATGTGATGGCACCCCGCGCCGCCGGTGGATAGACGCCATATTGGCGCTTCGATTGAGGCAATGGGACTGGAGACAATGATCGTTTCGTTGGCATCGCAGGACGAGCAGGAGACGGTCACCAACGGAACTGATTGATACCGTCTGGGAAAGTCGGCCCGCGCGGACCGCTTACTCGCTCACCCTCATCTCCGTCGACCATGCCTTTGCCTTGCGCAAGCGTTGAGATGCCGCCATATAGCACTCCTGCGTATGGATTCATCCCGCACACCCAGTTCTCACCATCAAGGACAACTTGGTATGGATCCTCTTGACAAATAAACAGATCTAGCTCAATCGACCCACTGCCAGATCTGATATCTCATGGCATCAGTCAATATCGTCTTATTTGGAGAGACAGGCGTAGGCAAGAGTTCCGTGATCAACTTGATTGCGGGTCACAAGGTCGCAAGCGTCTCACCAGACGCAAGTGGTCGCACCTTAGCCTCCAAGCGGTATAGCTTCTTGGCAGGCAGCAAGGCGTACCATATTTGGGACACTGCCGGCCTGGAGCAGCCAGAGATGGGCGCCGTCAACTATATGGCTGCTATCGAAGGGGCCCTCACACTTATACAACAGCTCGCCCAGCAAGGCGGCCTCGATCTCCTCCTCTTTTGCATGCGAGGCAATCGCGTCACGGCGACAACCCAGAGCAACTATCGACTGTTTTACGAGGTGTTGTGTCGATCGCACGTACCGATCGCGCTCGTAATCACCCATCTTGAGCGCGAGCCGGACATGAACGCGTGGTGGACACGCAACCTGTCCGGTCTCGAAAAGTATGGCATCAGACCTGCGGGACACGCTTGTGTTACTGCTCTACCCACGCACGCGGTCAAATACGCAGAGTCAAAACTCAATATCGAGCGGTTGCTGCGTGGCTACGATGGTCGGGGAAAGTATGTCATGCCAGCTGAATTCTGGTTCATCGAGTTTTTGCGATTCTTTGGGCTGTTCGCCCCGAAGAAGGTTTTGAAAAAGAAGGAGATCCTCAAGGTGCTCACGAAACGGTGCAGGTTGAATCCGAAAATTGCACAGGAGCTTGCGGAGAGATTGTCTCGGACGTGAGCTGACGTGCCGAGGGTTATCAATAGGTCCAGATTCACGTTCGCTTTGTGAATGGCTTGGTTACGGATTTCGCGATTCCAGTATGTCACTTATGTGCTGTATCCCGTGTGTTTTTTTTTTTTCACTATCACAGTGGTGTACTGAAGCTGGCCATTTATTACTCTCGATTTCTAATTCCAGTGGAGACACCTTGCAAGCAAGGTAAATTCGTCTTGGCTCGAGGGTTAGTTCATTTATTTGAGCACCTGCTTACATGTGGTAGTATCAAATGGCTCAATCAAGAACGGGTGTCGTTTCCGATCCACTACGATCAATGATGACAGGCAGTCCGAGCGCCTCAGACTTCTAGCATCAGGACAATCTCCAAGCCTGCACTGATCTGTACGTCTTAGCCTCAAGCGAGTGGGTGTGCAGTGAAAGGATTCTTGCGAAGTTACTCACCTCCTAGCACGATCAGGCCATTACCAATCGGCTTCACAATGCAAACTACCCGCGGACTAGCTGATAGCAGAATCATCAAACAAAATAAGCTCAGCAAGAGCTGTACAGTGTCATGGTGGAGACTACTGCCTGTCAATCATCTTCACAAGACTATCAGTCGAGGGGCGCTTGCTCTCCTCTTGATCCGTCATTGAATTAATGTCTCGTACCAAAGGGTGATATATTCATGAATCGGTATCTGGGGCAGTTTGCCACACATGGGGGAACTCTATCATCTGGTCTCTTGCCAGACAGGATCTGTCAATGGGACGTCAGGGATGAAGTGGCGTAGTAACGAAATTAACGAACATCAGTAGACATCAGTCCCTCGAACGAGATACGTAGATGAAACACGTCGTCCTGCGAGGTATTGACTAGTGCGGAATCTGCAGAAGGTGGCAACACATGGTGAATTCTAGATATGATGTCCCCACAAAGTCAATGATAATGAGAGAGCAAAGTCGGTGATGAAAACTGTCCCACCATCATCAATCAGAACATTGTCCTATGGACGGCAACGGCCACACTATGAAGATGAAGTTGACATGTACGACATCCCCATCTGCCACAAATTAGCAGGTACGTGGCAGCTTCAAGTCACAATTGAAACCCACCAAATGATGTTTCCGTGCCTCCGTCAGTTGATGGTTAATTGGATAGAGATCCATTTCGGATTCTCAATTGTGGTACAGTTTTTTAGTTCCCTGCGGATTTTCTGAAACAAACGAACGGCATCAATGAGCTATGAAGATTGTAGAGTTACCTTCTCGTGACGTTCATGGTCTTCAATGCTTTCACTGAGACCTCTCCCATTGCACTCCCAGACTCCAAAAGCACCACTTGAGCTTTTCTTCTTTGAACACTCTCGGATGGAGGGTTCATTAGAATCAGGGGTAGCGATTCAATAACTCGAATTCGTTGACAACGTTGTGCCTCGAGAACCGGAGCGGCTACTATCTGACCTCCCCTCGAGCTCCTTTACTACGTCCAGTTCCCGGGAACCATTCCCCGTCCGCTGTGGTTTTCCTTCAGCCTTCTTCTCTACCCTATCGGGTCCATCGCGGTGCTGGGTTGCCAAAAAATGGTTTCTTTCCCCATTCTCAGAGCGCTGCCTCGAGTCTAACAAAAGGGGTTCCATGAGTAACTGGGGTTAACCTTGGGCATTTACCCGCGATATGAGACCCGGAAACGGTCTCCTGCGGCCGTACCATCGAATGGTCACCTGATGTTTTGCATACTATCCGATCACGATGGTTTTCCGCCACCCCACGTGGGTGCGAGGTCCAGCCTTGTCATCACCATGCGGGATCGCCGAGGTATGTTCGGTTGCTCCGTTTCCGGTCGCGACAACACTGTTATGCACCCCCTGCATTGAGTGGGACCTAGTGTTCGCCTTCCTTGCACTCCTGTCGCTCAACCTCCTCGGGTAACCATATTCGAGGCTCGCGAGGCTTGTCCCCCGTCGGGAGGAATGACAAGGGATTCGGCAGCCTGGACGCCACCTAAATAAAAGTAGCAAAGCGGGAATGGAAAGTGTGTGAGACTCCTCTTTTTGCGGAGGGAGGGTCAACGGGATTGACATTGACCCTGGTGCTCGTACCAAGTAATTCAGCTGCTGGGCGAATGACAACGGCGGATGAACAAGGCTGGCCTAGTTGGGAGTAAGTACTCTTGGATTGCTCTGCGCTACCTTCGCGGATGAACTTGAAAATGTGTGACCTCGGATTGATCAAGTAATAATTGAGATCATGGGAGTATGTACTCGACCACCATGGCACCTTCACGAGGCCCACACACACTCGCCCGTAAATTGCACACGACGCTGAGTAACCACCGTGGTCCCGTCCATGTCGTCCGCTATGCCAAAGGAACCGCCAAGTACATCCTGAGCGGTGGGCAAGACCGCACCGTACGCCTGTGGAATCCCGACTCGGGCACCGAGATCAAATCCTTTGCAGCGCATGGCTACGAAGTCCTCTCCGTCTCCGTGTAAGTCGCGCCAATACGCTGCTTCCCTTATCAATGCTATAACTTGACTATACAGGAGCCATGACAATGCCATGTTTGCGTCCTCTGGCGGGGACAGGTCTGTGTTCGTGTGGGACGTTGCGACGGGGGTGACGACTCGTCGGCTGGCGGGGCATATGGGCAAAGTACACGCCGTCGAGTTTAACGTGGACGCGAGCGTGCTTGCGAGCGGTGCGTCCTCGTCGTCACCTCCTCACACCACTCTGACTCGAGAGCAGGCTCGTACGATGCAACGATCCGCCTGTGGGACATCCGGTACGTCCCATCCTGTCGTCGTCGTGGAGCATTACATCTATCTAACCAGGCTCCGTGCGTTCAGATCGCAGTCCCGCGCGCCAATCCAGGTTCTCGAGGAAGCTCGCGACGCAATTCAGGCGCTCCATGTTGGCGCGACGACCATCCTCGCCGGTTCCGTCGACGGCTACGTTCGGACGTACGACCTCCGCAAGGGCGAGCTCCGCGCAGACTTTGTCGGACGTGTGTGTCGTCGCCTGTTCCCTCGATCGCTGCTCACCCTCGTGTCTGTACAGAACCGGTCACGTCGGTAGTTCCGTCTGCGGATACGACGACGCTGCTGGTGGCGACGCTCGACTCGCACGTGAGGCTGTTTGACGCGTCGACGGGCAAGTTGTTGAATGCGTTCACGGGACATACACACACGTCTTATCGCTGTCGCGCCTGTTTTGGGCACGAGGAAGTGAGCGTCGTGTGTGGTGACGATAACGGTCAGGTATGGGCTTGGGATTTGGTTGACGTGCGTTGTGATTGGTGATAGAGTTGGATCGGACGACTGATGTGCGTGCACAGGCGGTGGTTTTGCAGCCGAATCCTCCACCCAAGGTTCACAACAAGGTAATTACTTGGACGGAACACCATCCGACCGACGCCGGGGAAATGGTCACTGCGAGTGCAGACGGGACGGTCAAAGTGTGGAGACAGACATGACAGTAATACGACGTCACGTCGCGAGACTTACTGCTACGCCAAGTACTAGAAAGCTTGTCAAGTATAAGCACCGAAAGTGGACTTGGAAGAGATAGACATAACATTAGACCGAATTGAACAGGAAAGGATGGTAGTAATACAACAAGAAAGAAACACTACTAGTGACCAGAACCCGAACCGTCCATGACAGACTTTAATCGTTGTCGAAGCATACCCTTTGAGGCAGAACCATCTTTTTGATCCTTTGGTTGGTCGGTTGCAGAACCGGCGCTCTCCCAATCTGAGAGGCTGGATGCAGTAGGAGACGCTGCGCCTGCGGTGACCATAGAAGATGTGTTTACGGTGGCTGTGCTAAAGGTGCTGAATGCGCCTGAATCGCGGAGGACACCAAACTCGCCGGGACCGACGAGTTCGATGGTTTCAGAGAGGACGGCGATGCGAGTCCATCGACGGTACCTGGTGTACTTGCCCATACCGCCTTTACCGCTTGCGCTTTCCCACTTGTTATCTCCATATACCCAGCCGTCGGGATCAGTGACGATATCGTCTTCGTGTGCTGGAATGACGGAAGGGTCTGCGATGAGTTGGTCGGGAGGGGATTTCCTGTCACGCTCTGGGGACTCGCTTGGACCGCTGGCAGAGGGATCTCGACCTCTCGCGGCGGCGCGCAACATGCGAGCGGCAGTGCTCGTGTCGTCTGTAGTATCCTTGTCTTTTGGAGGGGTCTTTTCTACTCTCCAAAGTCCACCTTGACCCTCCTTTCTTAGGACAACGCGCCATTCTGGTTCTTCCCATGTCCACCTGGCCATGCGCTTTGCTCTGCCGTGTTTACCGACAGGGACGAAAGAGGTGGTCGGGGAAGGGAGGGAGAAAGTGGAAGGGGGAGGGAGGGGGAGTTGAGATGCGCTGCACCAGGAAGGGCGCTCGCCTGGGAGGAGAGCGGCTGTCCAGTCGAGGCCAACCCACCATCGCTGGTTCTCGTACACGGTGAAGAGGAAGCGGAGGGGCGGGGAGGGGCGTGGTGTAGAGGGATCGTCGTCAGCGCGGGACTGTGCGCTGGAGTAGTCTGTCACGCCAGACACGGGACGGGAGGCGTATTCGGGAGGGGGAGTTAATGGGGTGGGGAGGGGTGTGCCGGATAGGAAAGCGGAGACGTGATAGAAAGCCCATCGGATGTATGCGCTGCGTGCGAGAGCAGCACGTGCGTTGCGTGCCCATCTGGCGCGGTGTATGATGAGGAGCGTGCCAGAGATGGCGATGCAGATGCGGAGGGGGACGAGGTAGGTGATGACGAGATAGGGGAGGTAGAGGAAGGCGGCGATGCGGACGAGGGCCAGAGACGGGGGTGGTAACGAGTTGTCTGGAATGAGTGCGTGAAGCGCAGCGAGATCGTCGAGGAGGGTGAGCAAGACTGCCTCTGTCGCGGGGGGAGGTGGTGCGGATATGGCTTGGTCGGACCAGTGACGGACAGCGAATACGAAGAGGACGGCGACGGGGAGAAAGAACCTGTGTGAGGTGGTGTCACGGAGGGGGGTCAAGCAAGCATGCGATGAGAGAGAGACATGCCTCAAGGTCAAGTCTGCAAAGAGACAGAGAGACCACCAAAAGGCGAGCAAAAGGAGGGACTCTTCGGCGGGTGCAGACCAAGAAATGATGTCAGCGAATCGACGTATCTGGTGAATAATCGGTGCGAGAGGGACGAGGTGGAGTGTCAGGGGGGGCGGTGTCGAAGAGACAAAGTCGACCGTCATAGTAAGGAGGAGAAACACACCCAATGAGTGGCAGTGCAAAAATACGCTATGTCATTCATGTCCCTCTTTTGGTGGTCTTGCGACTGGGAACTGATGGCGCCATATACACGACTCTCTCTCCACCATGTTGCAGCGAGAGCTTTCCGCTAGACAGGTCCAGATGATCGCCATCGCGGGCACCATCGGTACAGGTCTTTTCCTCGGCACTGGAAAGTCCCTTGCAGAGGGTGGCCCAGCTAGCATGTTTATCTGCTACTCCATCATCGGTTTCATCGTCTATGTCACCCTCCTTCTCCTCGGCGAGATGGCTACCCAGTACCCCGTCGCAGGTATTTTTACCCTCTCGTCCGTCTTCTTTCCCTCTCATCTCTCCAAGGTTCCTTCAACGCGTACACCACCCGCTTCTTCTCTCCGTCGTACGGTTTCGCGTTATCATGGAACTACTGGTTCAACGACGCCGTATCCGTCGCATCCGATCTCACCGCAGCTCAACTCGTCCTCCAGTTCTGGACGACCTGGCACCCCTGGGCCATCAGTCTCTTTGCCTGGGTCGTCCTCGTGTACGTCAACGCACTCCACGTCCGTGCTTACGGCGAACTAGGTATCTGTCCCCTTTGCTCTCCTTCGTTTCTCACCCCCTCTCAGAATACTGGCTCGCCTTCCTCAAGGTCGCCACCATCGTCATATTCATCATCCTTGGCGTTCTCGTCAACGTCGGCGTAAACTCTGACCATACTTTCATTGGCGCCCATAATTGGTTCATTCCCGGTGCTCCTTTCGTCAACGGCTTCCCTGGCTTTGCAAAGGTCTTCGTCACCGCTAGTTTTGCATGCATGTCTTTCCTTCTTCTCCTCCGCCCTCACTCATCCCTTGCCAGTCGGCGGCACCGAAAGCCTCGGTATCACCGCGGGCGAAACAAGAAACCCTTCCAGAAACATGCCAAAAGTCGTCAAATTCGTCTTCTGGAGGTAACTAGCTCTCCTTCCTCTCCCCATCTTCCCTTCTTCATACCGCTCCCAGGATCCTCTTGTTTTACGTCCTCAGCGTCCTTCTGATCGGTCTCAACGGTCCGCCCTTCCTTTTACTTCGTGATTTCATAATCTCACGCTAGATTAGTCCCGTGGGATTACCCAAACCTCTCAAACGAGTCCACCACAACGTCCCCTTTTACCATCGTCTTCAAGTTGGCAGGTTCAAGTGCGTCATTCCCTCACACGCCGCGTTTCTCCCCTCATTCCCATCAGCTATCGCCGCTTCCTCTATGAATACCGTCATCCTCACTTCGGTCTTTTCCGCCGGAAATCACGCCCTCTTTGCTGGCACTCGCGTCTTGTACGGCCTCTCCGTCGTCTCTCCTCGCAGACAAGCTCCCGCCATCTTTGCAAAGACCAATCCCGCAGGCGTTCCTATATATGCTCTCTTAGCTACAAGCAGCATCAGCATCTTGTGTTTTGCCAGTAGCTTCATCGGCACAGGTCAGCTTTGGAGTTGGTTACAGAACATCGTCGGCGTCTCAAATCAAGTACGTAGAGACTTGTCCATCCTATTCATTCTCAACCCCTCCCCCTGCAGATTGCATGGCTGTCTATCGGCCTCGCTAGCTGGAGATTCAGAAGAGCCTGGATCGCCCAGAACAGATCCATCGACGAATTAAAGTTTTATGTTCGTTGGACTTGGCCGTGGGGTCCTTATTTCGTCGTACGTCGGACCGTCTTCAACCTTTTTCCGTACTCACCTCGTCTTCTAGATCATTTCCGTGGCAGCCTTGATTCTCAGTAAGTCACCCCGCATTGCATGGTCCACTTTAACCCATTTTCTACAGTCCAGGGATGGTCTTCCATTTTCCCAAGGTTCTCCCCGGTCGACTTTCTTTCGTTTTACATCGAGATACCCGTGATGACCACCATGTACGTCACCTGGGTACTCCTCAAGATTCGCTCCGCAACCAAACACGGCGCGACTCCATCGGGACTCGTCGACGAATCCACGTCCCTTATATCTACCGACTCTCGTGCCGGACGCACAAATATATTTGACATTGTTGACATTCATGCCATAGACTTGTACCAAGACGAACATGTAGAAGATATTGACGACCAACTAGACAACGAAGAAATAATGAGGAATTTGCAGGGTCGGTTTGGGTGGCTTTGGAAGTTGTACTATGTCGTCGCTTAGGCTCTGGTAGATGGGTTTACCCTAACATGCTCATTAATTATAACTCATGCTGGTTCGGTCGGTCTTGTTCGCGAGTTATACTCGATCATATTGAGATTCACATCGTCAGGAACCACGCATGGTCACTTTGCCGGAGTGGTTAACGGGATCGCCTGCTATCCAGCAAAGCGGTTGGTCTTTGACCGCGAGTGTTCGAATCGCTCAGGTGACGTTTTTTTTAGCTGTTTTTCTTGTCAAGTTCTATCTTCAATCATCTCATCCGATCCGTCATGAGCGCGAACAAGTACGCCAACCTGCCCGATATCGTTCGTGTCACCTCCCTTGCACTGATCTACAACTGATCTTGTCCAACCCAGGACACTGCGCCAGACGTCTACGAAACCGAAGACATCTTTCCATCGTCCCGCGAAGACGTGCGTATCCCTCTGTCCTACGATGCCGACACGCTGCTCATGCATCTCTCGTACAGGGTGGAGACTCTACCGACGACGAACCTTCTACCACACGTGCCCGCGCCAAGGCCGCTGCCCATGGCACGGCGACGAACCACGAAGAGCTCGACGTGAGCAATCTGATCAGCCCCGATCAAGCCAGCAACCACTTTCGCAAAGCCGAGCGCGCCCGTACGTCACACCTCACACGTCGCATCGCGGGATGCTCGATGCCATTCTTTTTTTTTTTTCTTGTTCGCAGGTCGTCCACGCACGCGGTACGTCTACCCGCCCTCGTCCTCGTCTTCCAGCCCCACCCGCTCGCGTTCGCGCTCCCCCACGCACGCGCGGACACACGGTCTGGCGCTGCCTGCGCGTCTGCGGCTGCTCCAAGCCGATCTCGCCGCGCTCGAAAGCGAGCTCGAGGACCCGTCGAACCCGGCGCTGCAGGCGCGCGCGCAGGACGGGGAGGGCGTCGATCCGGGGGAGATGATCATGGGGCTGGTCGATGTAAGGAGGCGGTTGGAGAGGGTTCGATGGGGGAGGGAGGGG
>JBBPTB010001033.1:0-11482 GCA_038093875.1 Boletus tylopilopsis
GCGATATGCAGGAAGTAAATTTAAGTACTATCAATCTCAGTCTGTTGCAGAATCATTCTCTTCCTGTCCATGTGTTACCAACAACGTACAATTTAGAAGCTTATGATGGAGTGATTCTCTATCCTAAAGGTCTACGTGATCACAATTGTTCATCTGTCGCAGATATGTGTAGTACTTGTTTAAAAAGTCTATCAAAAGGTGAACAACCCATTGATGCAATCGCTAACAACCAGTACTATGCATCTGCTGAATTACCACCTGATGTATCATGAGCTTTCGAAAAGGCTTCAATGTTTGACCGTATGTTGGTTGTGAGAGCAAGAGCGACTAGGATTACTTATTTGTTCAATCACAAAGTAGGGGGATCCGAAAATACGCGACAGGGATACATTCAAGGAAACGTTGCGATCATGCCGCAGGACACAATCAAACTCAGAAACGTCATTCCTCCTGCAAGAGATGAAATTCAGGAAGCCTTCTGTGCATTATTTGTTTCTAACGCAGGCAAAGCTACGCGCTCGAACGTTGAATGACTCAAACCAGTATTAGTTAACAAAGGGATTGTTAGAATACTGTCCACTTTCTTAGTGATGCACAATCCTTGGTATTCTGAAGACGTTGAGGTCGATTTTGAAAATATCAATGATCTATACAGAGGAGATGCTGAACAAGCATTGCCTCGTGCTGTTGAAGTGGCTTGTTTGAATGTGGAAAATCAAGATCAATCTGAGAACAGTTATTGGCCAGCGTACGTGACTGTCATGAATGACGATGCGGTTCAACAGTCAATGGTGATCATTCACCGATGAATTATCGAAAGATGAAAGCTGCAGCATTGGCCCATTGTCTAGATGGTAATCGGTTCGTCCAGGTCCATGGTGGTTCAACACTTGTGCGTGATGATCACCCTGGGTTTCTAGCATGGGTGTTTCCACATTTGGCATCAGTGGGTTCCATATTGACATATCAGATGGACATCGTCGATTGTCATTTGCACATCAGTTACGAAATTTGGTGCTTCAAGACGATTCTCCGTTTGCGAGTGATCCCAATTTTGTGTATGTTTGTTGGAATATGTTGCAACACAAAGAGCTCAACACATCCTTATCCTTTCGTATTTCCACTCAAGATAAGGTTGCACTCAGTCAAGTCTTGTACGAGATCACGCCAGCATTGACAGAGCTGATGAAACGTTGGGAGTCTAATCCTTGGGCTGAAGCAAAAACTGACTTACAGAAATGAGCCTTGTATATTCTCAGCCGCTTACAAACCATCACTAAGTTTCTGAAAGGAACGACGGGCCACATGTTGATGCTTCGAAATGAATGTCGTGGTCTGTTTCGAGAGTATGGTACTCTGACGTTTTTCATAACAATAAATCCTGCCGATTTGTATCATCCTTTGTTTGGTTTGTATGGAGGGATAGATGTACGGACCTGGCAGGCAATGCCGTTGGTTGATCGGGCCGCTTTCATTGCTAGTAATCCACATGTTGCTGCTCGTGTTTTCAATGAGATCATCAATGCATTTCTTGATATTGTGGTGGGAAGAAAAACTCAAACGTGTGGCCTGTTTGGAAAGTGTTCAGCATATTTCAGTGCAGTTGAGGCACAGGGAAGGGGGACATTGCATTTGCATCTGTTGTTATGGATTCAGGGCAACCTGAATCCACAGGCTTTAAGGGACTGGATGGAGAACGATGGAGACTATCAAAACCTCATGTTCCAATGGTTAGAGACTTTCATTAAGTGTGGTTTTCCTTGTCAAATGGAGCCTGTCCACTGTTTGGCGAACGAAAGACCGCCTCTTCCGGAAGGCGAACTAGATCCGCGTATGTTGGATGTTCCTCGTATTGATAATCTGTTGGAAGAGGATTTCCAAACAGAATTTTGTCGGATTGTTACTGATCTTGTAAGTGTGTGTAATTGGCATGTCCATACCGAAACTTGTTGGAAACATTTGAAACCTGGAGATCCACGGGATGACTTGCATTGCCGGATGCACATAGATGGTACCGTTCAACTGAGGACAGTACTTGATGCTGAAACGAAATCGATTTTGTTGAGACGGTTACACCCTTGGATCAACAATTACAACGAAGTCTTGATATTCTTACTGCAATGTAATATCGACATTAAGTACATAGGATCTGGTCCTGCAGCAAAAGCTTTAGTGTTTTACATCACAGATTACATTACAAAGAGTAGCCTCAGTGTGCATTCCAGTCTGGATGCGATCAAGTATGTGTTTCATAAAACAGAAGCTGCTTACTCAAATGCAGATGAGAGTCATGATCAGGCTAGAGAATGTACATTTTTCATCAAATCAGTACATGCACTATTAGCTAGTCAAGAATTGTCCCATCAACAGGTAATGAGTCACCTTGTAGGTGGTGGAGATCATTACACATCTCACAAGTTTGTGACTCTCAGTTGGGAACATGTTGATCGAGGGGTGGCTGCTATGGAAAGCAGATCAGTAGACAACAATCGGGCTGACATTGTTGTCTCCGTCAATCGGGACGGTGTAACGTCTTCAGATATCCTTTTAGATTATTGCCTTCGTTGTGACAGTCCAGAATATCAAAATCTTAGTCTGTGGAAATATATCCAACGTGTAGAAAAATTTCGCAGACGTACACCAATGGAAGACAATTCAGTTCTTGACAACAATACTGCTGTTTCACAATCTAGTACATGGTAGACCTACTAAAGTTGTCAGAAAATTTGCAAAGGAACATCCTCAAAGACTGTCCCATGCAACTAGATTTCGTACTTCTGCTCATGTCATTGCGATCATAGGCCGTCGACTGCCATTACGAAACAGTGAAACTCACCCTGCGAGTGCAGAAGAGTGGTGCAGGGCCATGTTATGTCTGTTCAAACCTTGGCGTAATTTGGTTGATCTGAAATCTACTACAGAAAGTTGGGAAGAAGCTTACTTTCGACATTCCTTTGATGTTGACAGTAAATGGATAATAGACAACATGGATGTTGAATGACAATGTGAAGATGCATGGCAGCATTTTCACAAAAATGAACAGGACTCAACTTGGACAGAATTGTGTAATGCCACTGAAGTTTCACATAGTGAGTCACCACAATGGGAATCATTGACTGCAGCGTTAATGGATGATAGTTGTCTGGAAGAAAACAAGATTGATGAGTATCTGTTGAATAATCCTGATGTATCTGTTGTGAGTAAGGAAGATTCTGAAGTACAACAAGTATTGTGCATACTCAGGAAATCTCACATCATTTTGGATGCTAGAGAGCTCATTGAGACAGAGCACTCGTTGCAACATGATATAGAGATGGACATGAATGCACATTGCAATGAAATGTTAGATCAATACAAAAGTGAGATGCAGAAGCATTGTAAACAGAAGGAATGGAGTGATGACGATGAAGTGGAAAATGGGAATAGTTTGAAACAATTAATGCACAAAACGTACAATCCAGATGTGTCAATTTGTTCTTTGACACATCACATAGACTTGGAGTGAGATGCAATGTATGCAATATTGTCTTCCATCATCGATGAAACTGGCATTTGTAACAATCCTGAACAACTTAGAGTGATGCAAATTATCAGGAAATATGTGATTGAAAAGGACAATTTCCAATTGTTAATGTACATTGCAGGAACAGTGGGGACTGGCAAGAGTCATATCATTGACATGGTTGCTAATTTTTTTTGAAAAATACATTGCCATCATTGTCTAAATATTACAGCTCCCACAGGATGTGCTGCAGTGCTTGTATGTGGAAACACCATTCATGCTTTGACAGGGCTACCACAATGTAAAGGATGCATCAATCAGTCTGATCTAGAACAAATATGGCATCATGTTTGTTATCTCATCATCGACAAGATTTCAATGGTATCTGCCAAATTGTTAAGCGATATCAGCCATCATCTATCCTTGGCCAAATCAGCTGATCTGGTTGTTAGTGGGAAACCTTTTGGAGGAATAAATATTATTTTTACTGGTGATCTTGGTCAGTTGTGACCTGTTGGTGAACAGCCAGTATACAGTTACAGGCTTGTCAAGAGACTTTATCCATCTACAACTGAGACTCCACAAGGTCAATCTTCTTTACATGGCATGTACCTATGGCGTTTGCTTAATGTAGTCGTCATCCTACATAAAAACTGGCAAGCTCACAATGATGCGCCATACACGAATCTGCTCATACATATCTGACTAGGAATCACATGGACAGGAGAATCTGAAATGAGTGAGATTCAAAAATGTGATGGTCACAATTATTGTTCATTTGACTATGATATTCTATGTTCATGTTTAATTGATAACGTTTTACAGTCAAACTCATCAGAAGTGGATTTGTTTCAAGACATACCTGTTATTGTGGCTACTAAAAGACTGCATGACACAATCAACACAGCAAAAGCAAAGGTGTTCGCTATGCAATTAAGTCAACATTTTCATTTGTACAGATCATCTGACCACAATCAAAGAGAACTAGTCCCCAAAAATGTGCAACAGCTTCTATGGAAATTGCCTTGTAACGTCACTGAAGATTCTCTTGGTTCTTTGCCTTTGTTTGTTGGTATGCCTGTAATTGTCACAGAAAATTTAAGCATTGAATTCGGCATAGTAAATGGAACATTGGGAACCATTCATGATATACATTTTCATACTGATGATGATGGTGAATGTTATGCAATATGTGTCTACGTCAGTGTTCCAAAGTGTAATATCAGGATCATGGATGGTTTACCTGATGTCATGCCTGTTTTGCCTACAAGTACAAGCTTTCAGTATGCAGACAGAAGAGGTGGAAATTACACCATTTCACAAAAACAAGTTCCACTACTTCCCATGTTTGCATACACAGATTATAAAAGTCAAGGAAAATCATTGGAACATGTCATAGTTGATTTGACTAGCTGCCGCAGCTTGCAGAGCATGTACATAATGTTGTCCTGTGGTGTGGGCTTACAACAAGTTCTAATCCTCTGATGGTTTCCACCTCACAAAGTTTATCAATGACTCCCAGAAGATCTCAGACAAGAATTGGTGAGAATCAATGATTTAGATTGCATGATGCTAATGAAGACGATTTAAGGACAATGTATCATTTTTGGGACTAGCACTTTTTTCTTCTCTTTACTCCCTCCACCATCATCGCCAACACTCCAATCCTTCACAACTCCTCTGGGGCATCAATATCCCATGAGACGAAAATTTGCAACATATTTGTACACTTCGGCCTGCTTCTTCGTCAACTTAACGTTTAAGGTTCGTCATCCTGCAGTCTGCAAACTGGCTTCAAAACTACTTCGTGTGCCCTTCATTGTTAAAAACAGTCTGATTGGCTCACAATCTCCAAGACAGGTATTGCCACCCAAAACCCAGAGGGGTGCTTCATGTGTTTCAAAGCAGCATTTTGGCGGTCGGCTAACCAAAATCTGTGAATGCTCAACTTCTGGATGCCAAGGGACAAACAGACATCCAGGGTCATATGGGCAGTGAGGCTGATTTGGACATTCCATGGAATGTTGGCATATGTGGTCCTTGCCATCTGTAATGCACCACTTGATGGGATTTGTGTGCACGTCAAACCCTCATGCAATATACTTCAAGTAACACTGTACTACATGACTCAGAGGGATGTTGTTGTTATAATGGATGGAATTAGTGAGTGTGTGGTATTTGGTGGTGAGTGTCAGATAGGCTGAAAAGAATCCTTCTGATGTGAAGTAGTTCATGACTGCTGTCAAATGGAACTGGAATATGGGGGAAATGGAGGACTCGGTAGATGACTCGATAACATCAATGCAACAATCTCCATTGGTGAGTGTCATAATGGATGCAATTGGTTCATGGTACGGATAGGTACTACGTCTCTTTTTGACAGGCTTCAAGGGGACGTATCCATGTGCACATAGTCGATCAATGACATGACCCACATGATGCCAAGGAATGTAAAGGTCAATGTCTTCTGGCATCCAAGCTTGTGATGGCTGGAAAACCTGCAAAGCCATTGATCCTGATACCATGGCTTGATGAGTGCAAAGAATCTGTAAGAAATCTTTCCTTTTCACATCAAACAGCAGGAGACAATTGTCCAGACATTCATGTATCACTTCATGCATGAATGTGTAGTTTTCGAATGAGGTGGCACCATAGAGCATCATATCAGCAATCAACATATTCTCTATGACTTTGGTGGCCATTTCAGTTGGAAAACTCCAACTAGCCTGCCATTGTCACTTATACACTGCAGTGCAAGTAAATAACTATCTTTTTGATATTCAGTGTACTGACCACCTCCATTTGGTCACAATGGGAACTACTTTTATCTTTGTCTGCACAGAGTTCTTGATCCTTCTCATCCTTCCCAACAAAGTGTCAACCACATTACAAGAAGCACCTTTCATTTGGACACACCTCCATAACTGCATCAGTCAAACAAGACATTGCAGATGAATTAACGACCACTGCCACCCCAAGGTTTATACCTGTTTGCTTCCTCCTTTATACTCCAAGATCTCACACTGGCAATCAGCAATAGGTGTCAGGTGATGATTTTCATCTTTGTGGATTTGAGACTGTACCTGAAATGGCACACATAGCCAAAGACAGCTTAATTGAAAATTAACAAGAGGATCTTGTGCATATACAACATTTCCAACGTCTCTCAGCTAGTGTTCATCATTGAACTTCAAAATGTCCTTTGTTTCCTGTGCATACACTTATATTGTCTCTAATGTGATTCTTCATTTCTGATGTGCAATGTTCTTAGATCACCCAAATATGTTAGCAAAAAATCTGTGGAACGAATCTCTGGTCGCTCCACTGAAGCAGGATAGCATGGTAAACAAGAAACCTGCTGAAGCTGTTCCATGTTCATACAAGGATGTTTGTGAATGGGCCATTGTGGCCAACAAATCTGTCATTGTCGATTGTACACGGCCATATCTCATCCTATACAAACAATTCTTGAACTTAGACACTTCAACTATCTATCCTGTGTCTATCCATCTACAAGGATTCTTAAGTGATCATAATCTTTCATTCTTTGGCACCTGGGATGGGTGCATTTTAAATTTTTGTGCCATTCATCAACATATTAACTACTATACATTAGAACTGAAAAGGGTGCACCATCTGCAATACAGTACATTAATCTTCATTGTGGCAGCCATGTTGAAATTTGGAAGGCCTATACAAATGCCATCAGTCACATTTGCACTCTCATACACGCTACTTTAGGAGGAACTGAGACATCCAACATGACTGATGGTCCACTCAGAGCACAGTATCACCTTTTCACCAAAGTAATATTATCATTGCATTTATATTTCATTTGTGACACTGATGAGGGCATCATTGACCAGGTGACCAGTTCAACAGAAGAGTTGAAAAGTATGGTATCCATTGTTGAAGATCCTGGAAATTGTACTCTGCCTTTATTGCTGAAATGGAGAATAACTGATTGGATACACATAGGCAGATGGAGCAATGACAAAGCATTACCCTGCCCTCTGATGGTTTTGTGAGTAAGGAACTTTGTCGATGTTGGCATCTCCATCAACATTTTTGCACTCAATTCTACTCACAAACTTCATTCAACACAGCACAGAGGCATCATTCATGCCCACCTCAACATTGAACATGTACTACAACTATGCCCTGCAGAGAAAGCTTCTCAGGTACGACGCACCACCTGTTTTTGTCAATCACACCTTATTTGATGACTAGTTCAATATCCAATCTTCTTCCATTCCCACTGACACCAGCAACCCGGTAATCAATTACAGTATTACCTCTCTTGACTTCTGAGTGCAACTTCCAATTTGTAACCTACTTCAGGCTTCTGTATGATGTACTTTGGAAATGGAGCATGATTACAGCGTTGACATATTGATCTTTGTCTCCATAACATCATTCCTCACTCTCGTCCATTTGATCTGTGTAGATAATAGATCAATGCTGCCTGCATTCTCATTCTTGGCACCATTCACAGGGCATGACAGTCGGAGTCAAACTGCTTGTCTAATCTTACTCAGCCTTGCTCTTGTCTCCATCAATTCTGACAATGATCTGCAATACAACCGATACACTCTCATCCATTCAGTCTCTGTAACCACCAATAGTGGTTCATGATGATGGATCAACACTGCTTTATCACTCAGCTATCTTTCATTTCCGTAAACGCTATCCTCGCTCTTGGCACCAACCACATGGCATGATGGCTAGACCTCTTGTCTAATATGAGTCAGTCTTGCTCTTGTCTCAGTCAATTCTGACAATGATCAATGATACTGCTAACACATGACATGATTATTTTAGACATCAAGACATTTTTGGCTTGTGCATACCCTCTGAATCTCTGCTCACAATGACCTCATGTCTCCTCAACCTAAATGAAAACACAACTCTTCCTCTGATGATGAAAACCACTCTACAAAGTTGTGTCTCCATTGCATGTTATGCTCAACAAATTTTCATAATGTTTAGAAGACACAATATCACCAAGGACAACATTACTATATCATCCCTTTCTCTGGTGACTGCTTCATCAACTCAGCTTAGCAACTGCCCTACTGAAAATGCTCCACACTCTCCACCTCCTCTCACTGTGGTCAAAAAAGGTAAAAATCAAGAGATCGAGGTCAGTGTGGCCTGCAGTCTAGCAGAAAAAGAAATCTGTCTCGTTCCTGTTCCCATCCCTACCAAACCAAACACTTCAACTACGTCTGCTGACATGTCCCCCATTTCACATGTGGAACCACCAGTGTCCTTACATCCCGATCTCATGGCAAGATTTTCTAGTGAAACCATTTCATATACAATCTCTCAACTGGAATCATTCCCATTGAAAACTACTCCTTCAGTCAATTCAATGTGATCATCAATTTTGCTTCTGATGAGCTTAACATTTATGCTATAGAGAACATTCCTAGTTTGTATACATGGGGTGAGAAATGATCTCTCACATCCAATACACCTTTCATCTGCAATACCAAAAATGAGCCAATTACTGTTTGGGTCTTAGGCTCCATTACAGAATCAACTCTTGCAAACTGTGATGCTAATGCAAAAATGCAAGGTATTGCTATAATGCCATTATTGCAAGGGATGGGCAATGAAACAAAATGTTTAATGGCAAGATTAAAAAGTCCTCCTTCACATATGACCTTGAGCTTCCATCTGCTCTTCTTGTCCCTCATCAACATCAGGTGCAATCATTTATTGGTCCAACATGAAGTCAACCTGTTTCATGAAAACCATATTGGACAATGGTGAAAAGGCCAGTCAAGTTCCTGACTTCCTTCACCACACTCTAACTCACAATAGCAGGGAATTGCTTTCAACATGGTATACGATAGACGCATCAAGTATTCTAATAACAAGTCAGAAATGGAAGCCATTACTGCATCAACACTCAAATATGGTGATGTTGTTCTCATCAAATTGTGCATTCAGAGGTGGTCAACTAAAAAAGATTCATCTAACAAAGGTTGGACAGAGTGGGGAGTTAAATTTGAGCTCTTGAGTGTTTCTCTACTCCATCTGGCTATCCACGCAGAGATGCCTCAGTGTCCAAAAGAGAATCAAGTGTTTTGTATCTAACAGACTCAGCGAACCTAACTGTACTATCTTGATTGTGTTTATCACTTGCCCATCATTCATCATATGGCTCAGAATTTCATCTACATTGCATCAGCAGTGATTTATAAAATGGCAACACATACCAAAGGAACCTGCAAAAACAATGGCAACCATCGTCCATACACAATGAATCGATTCACACATCTGCAACCATAATCCCATAAGACCTCTCATCTCTAAAGACCTTCTGTTAACAAATATATTTCAAAACAAAGGAGTTCCCAAAGACATTTAATGGTGTTTACTTTCCTCCTTGAGCTCGCTTGCCTATGCTCATCACCATTCCGGTCACTGCAGAATACAAGTCCACTCCACTATTTGACTAACTTCTCCCACAAGTCTACTTAAATGCAGAACCTGGCATCTCCTACAACGTAGATGCTAATGATAGCAGTTGAGAGTCTCCCCCTGCATCCCAACACCAATGATGTGAATACAAATCTACTCATATTTCCATTTGTCCTTCCATTCACCATGTCATTATAGATGTGGTGCATTGCAAAAATGCTGTCATCCGTCTTGACAACCCCCTTGCTCTGTTCTATGTATCTCCTATAGCAAGCAATGCCATTCAACACCCCCAAAATGTCCTTCTTCACAACATCCAGGTCAAGTACTGCAACACTGCCACACAACCTCTCACTGGCGGCCTAATTGTTGTATCTCTCTCAAACATCAGGCATCATGTCCTAGTCAACACTTCTTATGAACATCTAAAATACATTGAACTAGTCACCACACTGTGAGTAATCTATCTATTGGACTGCAATCGTAAATAACATTCATCTGTTCAGTGCACTGTGATATGGCAAATCTTTGATGTAAATATGCAATCATAATTAAAAATGTGTACTGTAAATGTATATAACCATGAAGGAACGATACACAAGTCATGTATTCAATATGGGGTCCAGGGAATGCCCAGAGGGCCTTGACATTTGGGACAGTTGTTGAAATGCATCAGATTTCAAACTGTTCACACTTGAGGAAACTGTCATATCCATGATTTCCAACTCACAAGTCTGCTCTGCTCTTATGTCATGTCTGACACAAGTCTGACTTTTTCCTCTTTTGGTATATCTTGTATTCCTTTTAGTATTAGTGTACATTTCATTCCTGTGCTTCACTTATGCACCACTCCAGCTCTTGTCACCTCTGAGCATTCTTCTGACCAATGTACTAACCAATTCTCTTACCAATTCCTCTCCACCTGGTAGTATATAATGTACACTCTTAGATCCTCTGTACTTTAGCTTGAATATTGATTTAAACAGTTATCCTTCATCCCCTTGATCTCCACTCTGATCATCTCTGATCTGATGTACCTATTTCTACATCTCTGAAATATGGGGCATGTCTGTCAGCAAGGGTGTGACACACCAGTCCTGTGCCAAAGCCCTATCAGACTTTGCAACTCTGAAGGTCCAGAGTTTTGCAATAGGGGTAACATCCAGTTTTAACAGAAACTCTGACCAAGCTGTAGTACACAGCTAAATGTCTTCAGTACTCACTTGGCATTTTTTGGAAATTCATGTAACAGTGTCACATCCTCCTGGGCATGACCACTGGCAGCAGAGTGACATATAGTGGTATAAACAAGCTGTTACGGTTTTCCCTGGCTACCGGACCGGATACGCCGGACCCTCATTCATTTTTCCTCGTTCTTCACCATTCACCCTTGACAGACGGAACACGCCCCGAAGGCCTAGCAGACGCCTTCCGCCCTGAGGAGCTCATACGCTCGCTCACGCAGTACTCATCATCTAGGAGTACACCACCGACCCACCATCGTCCTCTGATGGCCCCTGAGGGGTAACCTTGTTCCCTCAACCTTTC